>PVKU01005365.1:0-124886 GCA_004027475.1 Anoura caudifer | reverse complement strand
TAGATTTGCTAATGTGCATTTAATCACCAAAGGACTGAAGATGTTGGGCTTTTATTCTGTAATGTTTCTAAGACTGTGTCCATTAAATGCAAACAAAAAAGGAAGAAGTCTTGGCAGAACAGGAGAAGTGATGCACACTTGATGATCAGATCGATTTAAATATTATTCATGGCATATAGCCTAGTCCATGCTCTAGCTGCAGACAAAAACAAACATGCAATTATTATTTTACTTAGTTCAATACATTATTTTCTAAGCTCTATAAAAAGGAGGTAAACACTATGAAGTTAATTAGGGAAATGTCATGCTGTAATCTCTTAAATTCATGCCATTTTCCACAATCTGGATCAGGGCAAAGACTGTCGATATGTTTAATTACCAAGAGTTCTACAAAATTCAACAGAAGGAAAAGAGTTGTCTCTTCTTGTCACCTTCATTTCTAGATATAATGACATAATGCCCCCACTAAATCTCTTATAATCTATAAAAGAAGCTTATTAATTTCAACCTCTACACAGCTGTATATACCGGTGCAATTTAATCAAATGAACTGCAAAAACAGCTAGTTTTCCATTATCTTTATGTATTTGCTAGATGAATGGTAGACACACAGTATTTGTTACATTGGCTGTGGTTACACAAAAGTCCAAGATCTACCAATTATATGTTGACTTTAAATTTGAGGGTCCTGAATAGGTCATAAAATGGGGCATGAAGATCTTTTGTTTAAGATAGATTTATTTACATATTATAACTAGGATTTGTTTATTCCTTTCAATACAGTTTTCTTCCTTGTTTAAGATTCTAAAAGAAGTCTTTTAAGAGGTAGCAGAAACGTGTTTTGAGAAGTGGCAGTGGTGTAAGAGAGAATGAATACTAAATACCTGTTTCTATGGCTTGGGCTTCGTTGGTCTTCCACTGCTCTGCTACATCATTTGCTAACGGATCGTCTGGATTGGGAGCACTTAACAAAGCCTGGATCGATAGCAGAACTGTGCGGATCTGCAGTGCTGGAGACCACTTATCTACGAAGGCAACAGGCCCAGAATGATCAAACATGAAAAAACAGCCCTGGAACTGCTGCATTCCCCTCCCACAGACCTCTGTGGTCTTTAGTAAGGCAAGATTGCAATGTGCAGATTCTCAATACGGAATGCTTAAGAGAAAATGAAGAAATCTTAATAACAAACAATGATAAAGGTAACACTTACCTTTCAAAATATCTAAACATATTCTTCCCAACTTGTCTACATTAGGATGATAAATTTTGGTCATGAAACGTACTTTAGGTGCTGCCATTGGGTATTCTTCTGGAAGAAATAGTTCAAGTTTAAAAGTCCCTCCCTCAAAGGGGGAATCCTGGGGGCCAGCAATGACCACATGAAAATAACGGGCGTTGCTTTCATCTGGTTCTGCTTTAATGCCGGGAACTGGTTCTGCCAGCAAACGCTGGGTTTCCTACAACAGAAAAACGTAACACATCTGTAAAACAAATGTCATTTCGCTGAACACCTAAATAAAAATTAGAAAGTTCATCTCTTAAAACTGAACACACAACTGAACCTCTCCAATCCCCTGATGGGGGTTTAATGTAGCCTATGAAACACAAAGTTCAAAGAAAAGTCCATTTAAATGATCACAGTCAGCTGAATGCAGCTGCAAGCATATACTGGTGACATACACATTTCCAGCTATTATGTCCACAAATATGTTGATGATAAATTAGGCTAAATAAACTGATTTTATACTAAGGAAGAAAAGAGGGGAGGGGAAGGGAGGGGAGGGCACTAGGACTACTACACACAGCTAAGGCAACTTGCCCTCAAACCCAAGCTGTGAAAAAAGTAAAATTAGTTTTAAAGCCATTGAAAATGTCCCCTCCTGATCAGGTCTACAGAAATACGTACAACCGTGCCAATTAAGTCACTAAGACTGACAATGAAACATAAAGAGACCCTTATTGTTCCCCAACTATCATATTAGTTCTCTCTTCCATTTTCCCCTCCTTTTCTAAAAAACTAACATTCTTTTTTTTTTTTTTTAAGATTTTATTTATTCATTCAGAGAGAGTGGAAGGGAGGGGGGAAAGAGAGGGTGAGAAACATCAATGTGTGGTTGCCTCTCACATGGCCCCCCACTGGGGACCTGGCCTGCAACCCAGGCATGTGCCGTGACTGGGAATCGAACTGGCGATCCTTTGGTTTACAGCCCGAGCTCAATCCACTGAGCTACACCAGCCAGGGCTAAAAAACTAACATTCTTCCTCCTTTCTCTTCAAACCTCCAACACCTCCATCTTCATCCTCACTTTTGGCTAATGATTCTGCTTTCAATATTTCACAAGAAACCAAAAAAACCTCAACTTCCTTAAGTTCCCACTGCAGCATTTGTACACCTACCCACATCTGTGCTCTGCCTGTCCTCCTGTCAGTATGGATGAAATGGATGTCACTCTGGGCTAAGCCAAACTCTCCCCTTGAGCACTACATCTTAACTCCTCTTCACTACTCATGGACATTGCTCTGGCATCTCTTTCCTCTCCTGAATCATCAGTTTTTCCCTTTAGTGGATCTTTCCCCAAACTGTACAAACTTGATGTCATTTCTCCCAATAAGAGGAGAACCTGACCTTGACCTGACCAACCCCCCGCCACCAGATATTGCTGCATGGCTTTGCTCCTCTTTGAAAGTTATCTGTATATATATACTTGTCTACGATCTCTCTCCTCCTCTCTTATCTTGAATAATTCTCCAATCAGGCTTAGCCACTAGCCTGCTTGTTCAGGTCACCAATGATTCCCACATGGTTACACCAAATAGCCAATGTTTAATCTTCATCTTATTTGACCTAAATGCACATCTTACCCAGCTGGTCTGCCCTCCTCCTTCCTGTAGCCACACTCTCCAGGCTCTGTCTGGTAGCAACCTCCTAGCTGGTTCCTCTCTAATCTCCCTAATACCCCAATGCTGAAGTGTGCCAAGGATCTGTTTTGGAGCTTCTGTCCACACATTTCCATAGTGATCTTATCTAGCACAATGAATTTAAATACTGAATATACTCTTGTACCTGCTGAAGTCTCTCCAAAATCATATCCTGCACAGATCCTATCGTGATCTTGTGCCCCTTCTTTCCATAACCACCTGCTTGATAGCTCCTCTTGAATGTCTAATAAACAACCCAAACTTGGCATGACCGTCTATCCTCAACCTGCTCCTAACCCCAAAAGCCTTCCTCATTGACAGTCAACCTTAAACCCATCCTTCCAACTGATCCACCTTTTCCTTCATACCCCTCATCTAATCTGATCAGCAAATTTTGTTAGCTTGACTTTGAAATCTACCCATGACTGGACTGCTTCTTATCACTCCACTGCTACACATCTGATTCAAGCTACCACCAGCTCTCTCCTGGCATGCTGCTGTAGCCTCCTAACTTGCTGATTCTGACCTTGCTCCCTGGCTCCCTTTGGTCTGTATTCCACAGCCCCCCAAAAGAGGCTTTATAAGATTCTTTCACTCCAACCATCTCTTACTCATCCATCTTCAGCTATACTTTCCCCACCCCACCTGCTTTGTTCCAATCAGACTGTCAACCTGCTAGGCACATCCCTCTTCCATGGGCTTTCCCACTTGTTCTTCCCAAAATTTCTATATGGCTCACTTCCTCAGCTCCTAAGATCTTCATTCAAATCTGCTTTCTTGTGATGTCTCCATAATTAAAACTGCAAACCCCATACTACTCTATCCCATACCCTCCCTAACCTTGGTCCCCTACTTCATCTCCATAGCACTACTAATACATTACATATATCATTTATATCAGGATGGAAGTACCATAAAAGGAGAGATTTGTGTCTGTTTTATTTATTGCTATATCCTCAGTATTTGAAAGAGTGCCCAGCATCATAGATGTTCAATAAATAGTTGCTGAATTATAAATATATATGACATTACACAGAAAAAGGAATAAACTCAGAATTTCACCTTCAATATTAAAGCAGTGTTATTCAAAATGGGACATGCAATTCCCAGCAAAAAAACAAAAGAACCATTTCAGGTGTGGGGCCAAATAATCTAACTTCTATTTGTAATTTATTTCTACTTGAAAAGTGTTAATATTTAATATGCAAACTGACAATGCTATCTGTGTTGTATATATTAGCAATACATTTTCAACATTTTGAATAGGCAAAGTGTAAATTTTTCCAAAAACATTTCAAACACTGCTATAACTATGCTTTAAAAAACAATGAATGAGAATACTATATTTACATTGCTTTCCCTTAAAAAAAAATTATGCACCTAAAACATATTATTCTGTCAGCACGATCACATACTGAAAGTCTTAAGATACAGACACAAAACTCCTTCCTCAAAATTTGTTAAACCCATAACCACTTAAAGTAATGCCTTTAGCACTTTAATTCAAGACTAGACTTTGTTTTAATTGTGGCAAAGCAAGGGCAAATGAAAAACTAAAATGCTGTAAACTACTTTCAGCAAAAATGTCCTTTAGGTTCAAAGTAAAACATTTTTAGAGCATTAAAGATCTTAAAAAGTAATAATGAAACTCTCCCATCTCAGGAAGTCCTCCAATATGTAACTAGAACAAAAGAAGCTGGTGTTAATTTTTTAGGAAAAAAGTAAAGATATTAAGGATGAACAGTAGGAGTACAAGAATGATAAAAGAACTGGATGCTAAAATTCCTTGAATTTTGACCTCTCCCCACCTCAATCCTCCTTTTGTTTTGCCCCAGGTCACCATATTTTTAGAAAGCCATAAAGAAGAAGACTGGAAAAAAGATAAAGCTGAGGTCCAAGAGCCCTGGAAAACACCATTCCCTGATTACACAAAATAGTAGCAGCAATACTCAAAGCTATAAAAAGCTGCCAGAAGGGCCTCCAAGATCATATCCCAAAATAGCTTCGAAATCACTCTCAGTACACTGTCGGAGAGAGACAGCAGTCATTTCTCCATCTTCAGTTCATGCTCTTAAAAAAAGTACATATTACATATGTCATGTGGCCTGATCAAATTATTGGGCTGACCAAAAAGTCTGTATGCTTTTTTCCATAAGATAAAAACCACATTTTTCATTTTTACCAGTAACTTAATTGATTTGAATATTTTGAGTATGTCAGCCATCTCCTGCTACTGGCTTCTAGTGTGTAGAGGCCAGGGGTGTTGCTAAACATCTTCCAATGCATAAGACAGCCCCACAGCAAAGAATTATTTGGCCAAATTGTCAATAGTACCAAGAAATTCTGCAAACCACTTTTGATGTGTTCAATCAGTTACAGCACCTTCTCCATGCACTGCCCAAATCTTTGTGTTTCAGCTGCATTTTTGCCTTTCCTGAAATAATAAAGCATAATACTCCAAAAATGTTGCACAGCTTCTTCCATCTACAATATTAAAATGGCTGCCAAAAAATCCACCAATTTCGATAACTTTTTAAAATGCAAGCTGATATGACAGCTGTCACAATACAATTGTGACACACTAACAAAACTGTTTGTAATGATGTTAAAGACAACTAATCACTACTAGAGCCATGATATAGAAAAAAGTAAATGAACTTTTTGGCCAACACACTATAAGATTTCATCAGAACATATTCTAGAATAAGCTTTAAGGTGTGAAAGACTTTCTGAAATAGTCTGATATGCTCTCAAATTCTAATGGATTTTGACACAATGAAGAGGTGCATATTAGCTGACTACATGGCGCTAATTTTCCAAACAAACCCAAAGCATAAATTATGGGAGGGAATAAAAGAGTAAAATCCACACCAAATGGGCAAGTCTCACTCACAGAAGTTGGTGTAGATTTTCCTGTAAAAATGCAAAAACTAGGTAGGAAAAAAATCCTTCCTGCTACTATTCACATGAGGCTAAGTGTGAAACACCTTCTAGTTTTATACTACTCTTTGGTAGAAAGGCAGTGAAGTACAGTGTGATTTCTTTGAGTCTAGAAGTAACGAATTCAAATTCCTATTGCATTGCTTGCTTAACTATATTTTTGAGCAAGCAATTTACATTGCTGAGCCTCAGCTTCTCGCAGTGTTGCTACTGAGAGCAAATGAGGTAATACCACAAAGGGACTTGACAAATGGATCACAAAAGAAAGCCATAGTCGTATACAAATAACTAAAAAAGAACGTAGGTTAAGAACAAAGCACAGTAACAAATCTCAAAATTTATTAAGTAACAGTGTTTGTTTTTAACGAAAACAGAATAACCCTTAGTTGCATTTTGTGATCCTACTTGTTTAAAAGCAATCCTAGGACTGAATCCCAGGTAGTAGTGAGAGTAAGCCATGCAGAACGAAATGCACCACAGACTATGTTAAGGAACTCAGTCACTAAAAAGTAAAAAAGAAGTACATAGAGTATGGATTTAAGCTGCAACAAGATTAAGTTTCAAGGAAACTCATCTTGCAGAAGGTGTGTACAACAGCTCATGCTGCAAATACTTTAAAAAGAAATATAATATCTAAGTAATATGATTATCAATTGATTTATTGTGACTCAAACAGCAAATCCCAGAATTATACAATCTCCTATAACACTAGACATCCTGTCAGCTAAACTCCATTAACTAAGACTTTTCCCATTTTTAAGTTTATTAACAATTTGTGACTCTTTCTGCCACATGAGGATACAATGAAAAATCTGTGACCCAGAAAAGGGCCCTCATCCAACCATGGTGGCACCAAGATCTCAGACTTCCAGCCACCAGAACTGTGACAAAATAAATTTCTGTTGTTTATTTAAAAACACACACACACAATTTGTGTTAGCTATGAAGCAACTGGAAGTCTTATACATTCTGTAAGGTAATGATTGAATTATGAGGAAGGGCTCTCAACCTCTGGACCAGAGACCAGTACCAGTCCAGGCCTGTTAGGAACCAGGCACACACTGGTGGGCTGGAATGTCATGCACTTGAATTGTCCCCAAACCATGCCCCCCTACCCCGGTCCGTGGTAAAATCGTCTTCCACAATACCGGTCCCTGGTGCCAAAAAGGTTGGGGAACCTTTTTACTGTACACTGAGTTGTGCAGTAAAATTTTAGATAATAAATTAAGCAGTAGTCTTAGAAAAAGAGTGGTAATTTTTGTGTAAGAAAAGCTGGTCCAGTTTGTAACTATCTATACCCAACACACCATCTGTAGAGCAATTAGGTTTTTCTCCATTTAGAATATTCTGAGGAACGAAACTGATATGTATGACTAATAATACCAACTGTAGGTCTTTTAGTTCATCCCGCCCAAGAGCTATTTACTATACTCAATCCATAACTATTAAATTTTGTTATCACAAAAGTCTTCTATAATTGAGAGATGCTTCAATGATGCCTACTCTGTCTGCTCCAACCTCTGTCACTACATCTTTTTTTTGTCCTCAAAAGAGGACATGCTTATTGATTTTAGAAAGGGGGAAGGGAGAGAGACAGAGTGAGAAACACTAGTGTTAGAGAAACATTGATCACTTACCTCTCCTACCCGCCAACCAGAGAGAGAACCCACAACTTAGGCATGTGCCCTGACTAGGAATTGAACCTGCAAACTTGGATTATGAGATGATGCTCCAACCAAGTGAGCTACCTCGGCCAGGGCTGTGGCTACATCTTTTAACTGATTTTAAAATATTAACAAACAGGTGATCCTTCGGAGGATTTACAAATAAAGCAAGTCAGTTTTTCCTTATATACATAACTGTAAACTACCTAAGGGCATCTAGAAGTTCAACCTGTGTATGTGAGTGAGCATTTTAAAAATGTTACCAATGTTTTTGAGTGCCACATCCCTAACATTCTAGCCCTGTGGTTTTTATCACACGATTTTGCTTAACAGTTAATTTTAGAAACATATTATGCCTCATTTTAGAACTGACTGTATGTATTCTAGTTGGGATTAGAAACAGAGCCAAAGTTGTGCTCAATTTCCTAACTATACTACTTACTTATAAACTGTAAGGCCACCTAGAGGCACACCATGATAAAAATGGTCAATGAATAAATGCTTTCCTCTAGAGCCTATAGCAGCGCTGTCCAACACAAAATATAATGCAAGCCCCATTAAAAAGTAAAAAGTAACAGGTAATTCAAGATAATATCATTTCAATATATAATCAATATAAAAATTATGAATTATGCATTTTACAATCCCTTTTCATACTAAATCTTTGCCATGTGTAATGATTACATGTGTATAATAATCCCATGTACAATGCGCACAAAAATGCGTGCACATTATACACAGGAGTGCACTATACATGGCAAAATACAGTAATTTATACTTACAGCACATCAGTTGGACCTAGCCACACTTTAACTGCTCAAGAGTCACAGAGGGCTAGTAACTACTATACAGGACAGTTAAAACACAAAATGATCCTGTTATAATGATATTACTTACAAGTCATTAAAAATAATTTAACTTATTTCATACAGTGAGTAAAATTTGGTAGAGAAACTTTAGTATCACTGTTTTCTCCTCAAAAAATTCTACTTAAAAAGTAATGTCAGAACACCTGAATCACTGTAATTCGGATGTGTGTGTTTTTGTTTGTTACAGTCATAAGGCTGTATTTGAAAATGATTTGTAGCAATTTCAAGAAAACTGCATGGACAAAAATAAATTCAAATAAGGTAACTGCATTATAAAATAAAGCTTAATCACTGATGAATAATTTTAATTTTTACAGTCCACACTACCCCCTAGTGGACGTTAAGTCATCATCTTATTTCAACCCTATCTCTTTTTTAAATGAAAAAACTGATGCTGTTATTTTACCCTAATTCACTAACTTTTTAAAAATTGCTTATCCTAAAATCAGATGAAAATAATATTTCTTAAGGCATACCTTCTTTTTTTTTCTCCCTTCCACATACTCAAACCTCCTGATTTTTAAAGAGGTAGGCAGACTCAGAGGCAAAAAAAGGGAGGAATCTGTTTCAAAGTCTCAGTCTTAGAAGATTTTAGATCAAGTTATCTCTTTGTTGAAATGCTTTATTTCTAGTCGAATCAATGAGTAACAGGAAAGTACTCTGTATTCCAAGAGATGGGGTAGGATGACTTGGGATAGAAATCTCTTAAATTCTAATTCTTCCCCTCACCCCAAGACTAGATCAATGCTCCTGTGAAATTCAGTGAAGAGAATGGAAACCTGGAAGCCAGAGAGGGATTTCTGAAAGTCTAAGAATATCTAACCAAGTTGTTTCTCAGATCTGAATTAGTCTGGAAGAGTCTCCCCTGTACTTCCAGTTTACTGCGCATTACCACCACTCCTCTTACTACAACTAGCACAGTAACTGTTGGTTTACTTGTCAGACCCTCAACGATTTAAAGATGAGAACTCCAGCTAGCATATGGTGGTGCTAAGTGCTAAATAAATGCTTGTTTAATGAATAAATGTATGCATGCTTAGGTACTGCACAGAGTTGGTGAGGATCACTATAACTGCTGTATTAGTTGGTTAACTTCCACCCCAGGAATGGCATTTAAGATTATTCGAATCGCTGACAATGGACAAAAATCTGAAAATCCTAACAAACTGTGCCTTTAACAAGGAAAAGTTAGGATGGATTCCTTGATTTCCTTTTCTACCACTCCCCAATTCTTCTGCCCCACTAAACACATCAGGTTATATTGTACGTAGTCTTTTCTTCCCCCTTCCCACCACCAGTTTGTAAATTCCTTTAAGTCAGAGGCTCTATGCAGCTACCAAGCACTATTCCCAGATATGCAGAAAATCAAGAGAAGTTCGAGCAACAATAAAAACAGTGCCAAATACTGACTTAAGTGCTCTGCATGTATCATTAACTCATTTAATCCTCATACCCATTTTACAAATGAGGAAGTAGGAGTAACCACTTGAGAGTAAAACCAAAGCTAGCAAGTGGCAGAGCCAAGACTGAAATTCAGGCTATTTGGGTTCTATTCAGTCTGGCTTCAGAACTTGTTTTCTTAAGTCTCAATGGGCCATAGAGAGACAATTAACAAAAAGACAGTAAATGTTAAATGTTTAGCAGGACAGTAAATAGCATGGAAGTTAAGAAAGAGCTATTTTCAGCCCTACATTAAACATGATGAAGTATTTCACAGAAGAGGTCAATTAATTTAAGCCATGTCATTCCCCCCACCCTCTTTTCTTTTGGGACTGCAACTGAAGTACACAGTCTTACTAAGGTAAGTGAATTTTTTTTAAAAAAATCTGCTTTGATTGAATATTGGTATATACCATTGTGACCTGGAATGATCTATTTATCACTTATTTTGTACACAGCATTGCAGTATTAAGTAATTCAAAGAAAGACTGAAACAGTCCCCTGCCCCAGGAACTTACTTCGCTGTGAGTATAAAGCATACATAAAAGTCAGCTTTTGAAAGATATGTTTTAGAGTGAGTATGTCAAGGTCTTAGAGGAGGTATAGGGTTTGAGTTATGGATGCACAGCTTTTTTTTTTTTTTCAGGATGCACTATATAAATAACACTAAATTGACAGTATATTATGTTCTTCTTTATTTCTAAAGATACTTTAAGTTTTTTTGGAAAGTTAAGAACTTTACATCTCCATGTTTTTTTCTTGCTTTTTCAAAGATTTCTAAACATTGGGGTCACAGTTAAAGACAGTGCCAACTACTCCTTCATAACACACTCATGAAATTCCTGGTGGTAAAGAATGTCTTTTGAATACCCAGTGCTGTAGTAGGTAGACTCATGGAAGCTAAGCTTCTCCATTTTCTCTTGGTGTCTGATTTGATAGATGATATAACCCCTCATAGCCTGGACTTTCCTGAGCATCAGCTCAAAAAAATAAAAAGAAATAAGCCTTCAGTGATTTGAATAATGTCTTAGAACTCTGAATGAAGAGGGGGCCTAGTTTAGTAACACTTTTGACAGTGCTGCCCGTGTGAAGGGCTTTAAGTCACTGTTAACAAACCACCAAAAAGTATTTTTAAAAAACTGGCATATGTTAGATTCTGGAAGGAAATATGTTACTTAGCAGATGGGAGAAGAAAGGTTTTCTGCATTCATCCTGATTGAAAATTAGAGCAGTTTTCAAATGCCCTCTTTTGTATGGTGTACACTAAAATTATGAGTGATGCATTAGCAAGAACCAGTGAATTTGTACTTTTAAAAAATCGGCTTATAAATTACAAATAATCTGAATTGTAGGTTTCTTTCTTTCTTAAAATTCTAACTGGTTATTTAAAGTTGTTAACTCATTTTAAGGCCCTATGTGTAATTTCAGTCATCTGTCTTATAAATCTGTCTACTGTTAAACAATGGTAAAAATTCCCCTATTTGTTCTTATCTTCCCTCTCCCTCCATAACATAACATTGGAGTTGGGAACTTAAGAGAATGTGAGAATTTGAAGTAACTTGCAGAAAACAGAAAAACTTCTCTATGGTCACAGACAGCGTAAGGCAAAATGAAGTCTGAAGAGAACATTTCTTTTGACTAACCTACAGCTACAACACCCCTGTTTGGGAGTAACACCCCTCCCTTCAACCTTTATGGTTTCCCACCTCCCTCACTAGAACCTTTACTTTAGTCTTTATCTTAACTCTCTTGTAGCTAAGCTTGTGAGATCTAGACTCAGGCAAAACCTGTGCATCAGAAGCTAACTACAAAAGAATCCATTCTGAAGAGAACAGCAGTAGTTACCTTAGACAGCAATGGAAGAGGTTCTAGTGGAGCATCCTGTACTCAGCATCAGTAATCACACTGCAGGGTGTGTTGCACACAATTCCAGGAGTAAGGTCTCCAGTATGATGTGATTCTGAGCCTTATTCCTGGCTGCCTCTTTCTTTGGTGCTCCTTAAGACTGTATGAGGTACCTAAAAACTCAATATTATTTCTACTTACAGAGTTGGCTTCCACTGCTTGCTAAAAATACAGTCTAAACCAGATTATGGAATTGAAGAAACAGAGTTAATAGAGTGTGTGAGAGATGACATTAAGAAGCTAAATATCTTTCTGTCATTAAATGGGGTCAAAGGAGAACACTAAAGCCAGCTAACCTCTTTATCAAAGGGCTCCTACATAGTGTAAGAGCCTTGAAAGAGGGAACTAATTTCACCTTAGAGAACTAACTTCAACTGGGTGTACCTACTAGGGAAAAAAGAGCTAAAAAGTCTTAATTTAATCCCTATTCTAGCTGTACCAATTTGTTATTCAACCATACAAATTCATTTACCTCCTCAGCCCTCTAAAATTTAGAGGACCTTGAACATTTCAAAGGTCCTCTCTAGCACTAAAAGTGACTGAACGTTTTACTATTGGAATGAGCTTACCGCTATGTTTGTTTCACC
This sequence comes from Anoura caudifer, assembly GCA_004027475.1. Classification (NCBI taxonomy): domain Eukaryota; kingdom Metazoa; phylum Chordata; class Mammalia; order Chiroptera; family Phyllostomidae; genus Anoura; species Anoura caudifer. The sequence continues at coordinate 112,561 of PVKU01005365.1, read as the reverse complement.
TGGAAGGTGCCCTTTTGTAATACTCTTTTAACTTAATTACCGTTCAATATTTCTTTCACCTTCCTTGTTGAGCAGAGAATATTACAGACTGTACCCCCAACATCTATGACAAGGTGCAGTATCTAAGAAAGAAAGAAATTTTTGCTAATGGTACCTGCATTGTTCCCAGATTTTTCTTTTCTCACCTGCTGATTATAGAAATATATGATCTACTTAAAATTAGCCATACTCCTACTAATCAAAATCTAGTTAACATTCTAGTAAGTTTATATTTTGTTCTAATAAAGACAAAAGCCCTTAAAAAGTTTAATATGTTCACATATTTTTCACTTACTTTGTCATTGCACTCTGCTTTCCTGGTTGCTTTATAGGTAAATGAATCAATATGTTTTGCAAGCCATATGGCATAAGCAGGCACTTTTCCCGGCCTACAAGCTAGTGGCTACACTTTTACAGTTACCATGTATTACTTCCTCAGTCCTTTTCCTTGACAACTAATAATTTCAGGTTTTAAATGTGGTAATCATAACAAACTTAAGTGCTAAATGCCTGAGGAGTCCATGAATAGGAAAGGCCTATGCTTATACCAACAAACAAGACAAATGGAAGCACAGCAGTTGAAATTTTCAATGAGACAAATAACAAGTTACAGTTGTTCCTGATTTACAAACTAATTGTGCCAATTACATAATTTTGTCCAAAACCCAAACCACCAGGAATGAAGGATTAGTTTTTGCGCATTCTGCAGCCTAAGAATAATTGGGAAGCAATCAGGTATCAGGGTTTCTCTCTTCTCCAAAACAGGCTTCCTTTGACAAGTCTGCCACACTGGACAGCTCCAACCAAGAGAGGACCACTCACATCAGTCTGTATGAATCACACCCCCTAAAGCTGTGCAGTGCAAAATCCTAAATACTCTGGACTACAGAATAAAACCAGTCTAGCAGCTATAAGAATCAACTTTATTATTGTGTAACTCATGGAAAATTGATTATATATAATTCTTAAAAAATCGATATATATTTACCCCAAGCATCCCGTCTTCCTACCCAGAGTTGATAAACGGGCATTCACTGTGCTTTAAGAACCTATGCCCCACTTCGGAAGGTTGTTTAATGTTACCTATTTTGTGGGAATAGTACATAAACAAATAGTTTTCGCGTACTGGAAAGACATTAATTCTTTTTAAGATTATGGTGAAGCAGCATCTTTGCTAAACTAAATACTAAATATGGTTCAGTATTACGATAAAATCTATTCTCTGCACCCTAAACCCCACAGCCACCTTAGAGCTAAATTAGTATATTAAGCAGATAAAAAGAAGCAAGAAGTCAAATGAGAATGTCCCAGCTAGTATTTGGCTGAGCTAGAAGTCAAGCCTAGAGAACCCAGCCCAGCTCCCCGAATCCTTTTGCTCTTGCGAATTAGAAGACCTAAGCTATTTAAGCCATAAAACAATATTTTTGCTCACAAAGCAGCATTTCTACCATTTGGAAAGCCAACTGTTAGGTAAAAGGTAAGCAACTGGCTAAATGCTATTAACACTACTGGAAAGTAGGAGTATACCTTCTGTACATCTCTTACACACTTTGCCACCGTCTCCCTGGTTATACCAATTCCTATATGTCAAGGCCCAGGTCTAATGTTTGCAGTCCCAATGCTGAGCACCAGAGTGTCTTACATTCCATACCAGCTGAATGAACAGATGTAACTCCAAGAACTTCCAAAAAGGTTAGGTCCAAGGCCTTAAGGAGCCAGATGGTGGCTGTAAATGGCAGGAGTATGCAGGGAAATAGGACTTTTTAAAATTCCAAACCCAATCTTCTATTTCTTACTTGTGCTCAAACGCCTTGCCTTTGATACCTTCCCTACAGGTTGTGCACTTAAAGGACCAATAACTAAGTATCTGAGAGATCAGGCTTAGGTTTCTTTGGCCCATTAGCAGCTTTGATGATGACAGTCATTTGCTCTATTTTAATAATAATCATTTGCTCAATACTGAGTAGTTAGCACATTAAAATTCAGTCCTTTACTTCAAGGTTTTTAGAAGAAGTTGAAATGATATTGCTTAAGAAACCAAATTAACACAAGATTAGAAATGTCAGTATTTCATAGAATATCAATATGGTTTAAAAGTTAAATAATCTTCAGAGATCCAGCTGGAATATGTAACTCAGCAAATTTTTTATACTTCTGCAATTTCAGATGATTATTTCGTTCTGTGGTACTGAGCCAGAGCAGGAAATGACCCAGACAACTCAGCGTTGAGACAGGTAACCTTGCAGATATTTGGCTTCAGTTCCAGACTGCAGCAATCGAGTGAGTCTCATAAAAAAGCAAGCTGTAATCTCTTCTTGCCTTCAATTTATAAAAAACAACATCTGTGTTTTGTAAGTGCAATAAAGCAAACACTGCAAAACAAGGTATGCCTATACAATTGAAAGAGACACAAATATGCATACTGAGACAGACATACTATATGAAAGAGCATCTGTGTACAATAATATTGGGTCAAATTCATCCACTCTATGTAAACAGCCAGAGTCCCTGAAATATGCAACAATACACTTAAAAGAATATGAATGCTGGACGTTGGGGCTTGCTAGCAATGGGAGTTAATAAGATATTATATAAAGCTGCACCTGAATAAAAATAACAAGTTACAAAATCATAAAATAACTGATTCAAATTGTCCAAGTAAACAGAGGCTTAAGACATTTTCTTAATGAGTACTTTTTTGTTGCATTTTATAACTACTTACCAAAAAAATCAACAAAAAGTGTTTTTAAATAAAACTACCTAAGGAAATTATATAAGTATTTGAGTAACTCTATTTTGAAAACAACAGTGGTTCTTTATCATCAAAACAAACCCTAAAACTCAGAATAGACAAAGATAAAAAGCAATGCTATTTAGTGTTCTAGAGAAAACTGACTCTATAAGCATGGTCGCTTGGGACTACAAACCGGCCTATCCTATAACAGTTCCGCCTCTTCGAATGTATTTGATAAAACTGGGTTTGTGCTCAAAAGTACACCTCCCAAAATAATGATCACATCAAAGCCTATGGGGAAAAGATGCTGTAAAGGTAATATGTAATACCACAGAAAAATATCCCTTTTATATAAATTGAAAACACACTTCAAACAGTATAATCTTTTAATCAGTGTTGTGCTGGGGTAATGGAAATTTCTAAATCTTACTGAGATAATGAGTTCACAGCTGTACACATTTGTCAAAACTCAAATTGTACAATTAAAATGGGAACATTTAATTGTACATAAATTATACCTTAACAAAGTTGACCTAAAAGGAAAAAAACATGTGTAATGTACACCTTGAGCTTACTGACAGTAGACACTGGGTCTTAATTTGGGGAGGCAGGGCTCTTTATTCAGCTGAACACTTGTTGGGATTTGAGGGCAGGAGCTACACTGTTTGACCAGGCATTCGAAAATTTGAGAAGAAATGAGAAGAGAGGAAAAAATACCAATAAGGTGGCTTCCAGTCATTTATTTGTTGCTAAACTCCTAACTCTTCCATAAAAATCACAAAACTTGCGAAATGTTTGCAAGTAGTAGATTCTTTTATGGAAACTGTTGAAAGGGCTGAGCTGTGTATGAGTGAACAGCATTTATTAACCCTAGAATCAGACAAAAGGAAGTCTCAAGACCCTAAGCTACTTGATAAATATCCAAACCTTGAGAAGGACACTGGCCTTCCAGGCTAAGCAATTGGAAAGATAGATAAATTTAGTTAAAACTCCAAAGTGTAAGGATTGACACATGGATTAATCCTTAAAACTGACTTGAATGTTCACATACACATTTCATTTAATCCTCAGAACCACCTCTGAAAAAACTCTGTAGAAATGTGCACAGAACTTATTAAGTGGCAGAACATAAATTAGATGCCCATTTTAGAGTCAAGGGGTCTTTTCACACTTCACATTTAGAACTTGGATTCCTCGGCATCTAGCAGTGCTTTACACCTATGTACTTGCATTTGGTGAATGACCAATGGTTATAACCAAAAAAGGTGTATGAGAGCTAAAAATAGAACATTTTTCTTAATTTGTTCTGATATTGTAAGAAGTACCCTTACAGCTGATACAGGAGTCATCAAGGATGGGGAAAGGGTAAATCCTTGAAGCACCATGTGCCTGAAACCCTTGGCATTTTTCTCTCTCTAATACTTTTCTTCTCCAACATCATAGCTTGAAGGCATGCAGCTCTGTCTTGAGAGTTGGGGTTCGCCCAACAAAGGTGGGGAGAGATTCAACTGATTTAAAACACAGGGATTTATAGTATACACTAATGCCCAATTAAAAAAAACCCAACAGATCAGGCAATAGGTGGGGAAAGGGTCCTTCCCCTAAGCTTAGTCAAAATAAAAATGAGTATTTTTTAAAATTTTCTAAGGCCTGACCTGTGTGGCTCAGTTGGTTGGGCTTCATTCTGCAAAGCAAAACTTTTGATTCTCAGTCAGGCTACAAGCCTGGGTTGTAGGTTCAGTTGCAAGTCAGGGTGCATACAAGAGGCAATCAATGGATGTTTCACTCCCCTCATTCTCTCTCCCTCCCCCCTATAATAAATAAATAAATAAATAAATAAAATATTTTTTTAAGCCTTGTAAAATTTCTAATTCTGCAAGACTAAAGTCAAACCAAGTACTGCCACATCTCAAGGGCTGGGCCAGTGGTTAGGCAGCTTTCTATCTTTAAAAACTACACTGGGGACTTCCAGTCAAAATGGAGGTATGGGTAAACAAGCTTCGCCTCCACACACAACTACAGCAAAAATTACAATGAGACTACAAAACAAGTATCACTCAGATTCATCAGGAAACCAAGCAGTATGGAAGTCCAACAACCAAGGATTTAAAGAAGCCACATTCATCCAGACGGGTAGGAGGGGTGGAGTACGGAGAGGTGGAGAGTGGCATGGAAAGGTGGTAGAATAGGTGGTCCCACATTCACCTGTGGTGGATAAAAACTGGAAGGGATATCTCAGGAGCAAGTGATCCTAGCCCCAGACCATCCAGCCCAGCATGCCAGCACCAGGAAGATAAGTCCCCACAATTTCTGTCTGTAAAAACCAGTGGGGGTTGGGGAAGCAGAAGAAACTGCAGGATTCTCAGGAGACTCCTCTTAAAGGACCCGCAAAGGTATCAGGACTTATGCAGATCCGCAACAGCCAGAAAGGCACAAGTGGCAAATGAGGAGAAGGGGAGAAAATGAAGTGACTGACAACAGGGTGAGAGCCAGGAGACAGCTTCCTCCCAGGCAATCTCCAGAGGCCAGGCAGCAGCACTGTCCCCTCACAGTGAAAGGGGTTGTCCCATCCTGGCAATTATCTAAGGCTCCTCTCCACACAATCTACAGGTGCCTTTTCTACAACAGGCCATGCTACTAAGACAGGAAGTCAACACAGCTCTATATAACACACAGAAACAAACACAGGGAGGCTGCCAAATTGAGGAAACAAAGAAATATGGCCCAAACAAAAGAACAGATCAAAACTTCAGAAACAGAACTAAGTGAAATGGATATAAGCAGTCTATCAGCTGCAGAGTTCAAAACAATGGTTATGAGGATGGTCAAAGAACTCACTGGGTACTGCAACAGCATAAAAAAGACTCAAGCAAAAGGAATGTTGTATTTAAAGTGAAATAAAGAAAAATCTACAAGGAATCACAGCAGAGGGGATGAAGCCAAGAATCAAATCAATGATTTGGAACATAAGGAAGAAATAAGCACTCAATCAGAACAGCAAGAAGAAAAAAGAATTCAAAAAACAAGGATAGAATAAGGAGCCTCTTGGACATCTCCAAACACACCAACATCCAAATCATAGGGGTGCCAGAAGGAGAAGAGGAAAATCAAGAAATTGAAAACTTTTTTGAAAAAATAATGAAAGAAAACTTCCTCTAATTTGGTAAAGGAAACAGACATAGGAGTCCAGGAAGCACAAAACAAGTTGGACCCAAAGAGGACCACATGAAGACACATCATTATGAAAATGCCAAAGGTTAAAAATAAAGAATCTTAAAAACAGCAGGAGAAAAGCAGACTTATAAACAAAGGTGTTCCCATAAAACTACCAGCTGATTTCTCAAAAGATACCTTGTAGGCAAGAAGGGACTGGCAAGGAGTATTCAAAGTGATGAAGAGCAGGACCTACAACCTAGATTGCTCTATCCAGCAAAGCTATCATTTAGAATGGAAGGGCAGATAAAGTGCTTCCCAGACAAGGTAAAAATAAAGGAGTTCACCATCACCAAGCCATTATATTATGAAATGTTACAGGGAACTATGTAAGAAAAAGACCAAAACTATGAATATTAAAATGGCAGCAAATTCACAACTATCAACAACTGAATCTAAAAAACTTGTTAGCAAACAAGCAGAACAGAAATGAAATCATGGATATGGAGGTCATTTGGAGGGTTATCAGTGGTGAGGGGGAAGGGGGAGAAAGGCAGAAAAAGTGCAGGAAATAAGAAGTACAAACTGGTAGGTACAGAATAAGGGTTTGTTAAGAACAGTATAGGAATTGAAGTAGACAAAGAACTTATATGCATGACCCATGGACATGAAGTAAGGGAGGGAACTGCTGGAGGGAATGGGGTACTGGGCAAAGGGGGAAAAACTGGGACAACAGTAGTAGCATAATCAATAAAATACAGTTATAAGAAACTCTACACTGGGAAATCTGCATCTCTGCTGGATGTAAATTAATGAATTTTCTCCACTTATCCTTCTATACTTTGTGGTTCTGGGGCTGGGCCTCTGTAAATCACATTTCTGCTTTGCCATGGACTCCCTGTTAAACTCTGCAGGTGTGTGTGTTGGATGGGAGTGTTGGGGTGTTAAAGGGAAGCTGCGAGAGGAGACTTGCCTTTCCCAGGCTTCTTGGGCTGGAGGTGGCAATATCATGAACATTCCTATAGCACATTCATTCAAATTGAAGTTTATCTCACACTGAGAGAACTGGGTTAATCATCAACCCACTCCCTAGAGGACAATAATCTCTTCAGAGGTCTGGATCTCAGCTGGGGTTACTTCTCCCAAGTTTCTAAATTTTAATAACTTCAAACTTTTCTTTGTCCCCCCCCCCAGACTTAGGAGTGGCAAATGCTTTCTACAGTTACTAGCTCTAAAACACCTTAAAGTTTTCCTTTCTCCCTTTCTGAAACCTAAGTAACAACTTTATGGATGTGATAGTTCCCATATGTTCACAAAATTGCCAGAGCAAGAATTAGCCTAGAAGCCTGCATACCAACTAGTACTACCCCACACCTCTGGCCTTCTACTCACAAAAGGATACAAAACACAGCTTGGAAATACTGGGTTGGCCAAAAGTCCATTTAGTTTTTTCCATAAAAGAAAAGACACACATTTTTCATTTTCACCAGTAACTTTATTGATTTGGATATTTTGAGTATGTTGGCTATTCTTTCAAATAGTATAATGAAGACTGTTCTCAATTAAGGTCTCAATTTGATCACTGTAAATTCAACTGGTCTACCCCACCACAGAACACTGTACAACAAATCTCCAGCACAAAACTTCACAAACCATTTTTGACACATTCAATCAATCACAGCACCTTCTTCATACACTGCACAAATATTTTTTGCATTGCAATTGCATTTTTACCTTCCTTAAAATAATAAAGCATAACATGCCAAAAAAGATGGATATTTTCTTCCATCTTCAATATTAAAATGGCCATACAAAAATTCACCAATTTTGATAAGTGTTTTTTAAAATGCATGCTGATATGGCAGCTGTCACAATACAATCTAACAAAACTGTTTCGAATGAAGTCAAAGACAGCTAAGCCCTACTAGAGCCATCAAACAGAAAAAACTAAATGAACTTTTTGGCCAACCCACAGAAGGGCAGTTATGCCAGCTAAACAAATGCCAACCCCAGAGGACTTCCAGTCAAGATAGAGGCATAAGTAGACACATTGCACCTCCTCGCACAACCAAAAGGAGGACAACAAATCTAAAAACAAAAAATAACCAGAACTGACAAAAAAAAAAAATCCAACGGTATGGAAGCACCACAACCAAGGAGTTAAAGAAGAAACATTCATCTAGACCGGTAGGAGGGCTGGACAGGACTCACAGCAAGGTAGCAGCTGAAGGACTGGGGTGGGCAAGGTGGCAGCTGGAGGACCAGGTGAAGTGGTGGCTGGTAGACCAGGCAGTCTCACATTTGACTGCAGATTAACTGGGAAGAACAACTGGGGAAAAAAACAGACCACACAACCCAGGGTTCCAGTACAGGGAAATAAAACCTAAAAACCTCTGGCTGAAAAAACCTGTAGGGGTTGAGTCTGTGGGAGAAACTCTGAGGCTCACAGGAGAGTTCGTTGAAGAGACCCACAGGGTCTTAGAACATACACAAAACCCACCCACCTGGGATTCAGCTCCAGAAGGGTCCAATTTGATTGTGGGTAGCGTGGGAAGTGACTGAAATCCAGCACAGAGTGGAGCAAGTGGCATTGTTCCTTCTGTGACCACTCCCCCACATACACTGCCATGGCGAAGCCAAGTGGGTTGCCCCACACTGGCGAATACCTAAGGCTCCACCCCTTACTACTAACAGGTGCATTGAGCACCCCCCCAAAAGGCCCAAATAAAAGAACAGATCAAAGCTCCAGAAAAAATGTAACTAAGCTACAAAGAGATCTCCAACCTATCAGATGCACAGTTCAGAACACTGGTAATCAGGATGCTCACAGAATTGGTTAAGTATGATTGCAAAATAGAGGAAAAAATGAAAGCTATGAAAAGTGAAATAAAGGAAAATGTACCGGGAACCAACAATGACAGGAAGGAAACCAGGACTCAAATCAACAGTTTGGACTAGAAGGAAGAAAGAAACATACAACCAGAACAAAACGTAGAAACAAGAATTCAAAAATATGAGGAGAGGCTTAGGAACCTCTGCCACAACTTTAAACATCCCAACATCTGAATCATAGGGGTGCCAGAAAGAGAAGAGGAAGAGCAAAAATGTGAAAACTTATTTGAACAAATAATGAAGGAGAACTTTCCCAATATGGCAAAGGAAATAGACTTCCAGGAAGTCCAGGAAGCTCAGAGAGTCCCAAAGAAGTTGGACCCAAGGAGGAATACACCAAAGCACATCATAATTACATTTCCCAATATTAAAGATAAGGAGAGAATCTTATCTCTAAAATCAGCAAGAGAAAAGAAGACAGTCACCTACAAAGGAGTTCCCATTAGACTATCAGCTGATTTCTCAAAAGAAACCTTGCAGGCAAGGAGGGCATGCAAAGAAGTATTCTAAGTCATGAAAGGCAAGGGTGTAGACTTCCAAGATTACTCTGTCCAGCAAAGCTGTGATTTAGAATGAAAAGCAGATAAAGTGATTCCCAGATAAGGTCAAGTGAAAGGAGTTCATCATCACCAAGCCCTTATTAACAAACTGAAGGTAACAGAGGGGAAGTGGGAGGGGATAATGGGGGAAAGAGTTTTCAGGAACATGTATAAAAGACACATGGACAAAACCAAAGGGGGGTAGGATCAAGGGTGGAAAGTGGGGATGGCTGGGGGTGTGGGGAGGGGGGGAATGTAGAAAACTGTACTGGAACAACAATTTTAAAAACATTTAAAAAGAAAAAAAGAATAGAAATGCCAACCCCAGAGGGTGCCCGTACAGTCACCTCAGGTCCCCAGATGGCTGGGAGCCCTTCCACTTGATATAGGCAGAAGCCATAATGCCTGAATGCAACAACTAGAAAATACAGTGGAACCTCAGTTATCAAACTTAATTTGTTCCAAAAAACTGTTTGAGAAATTATTTGTTCGAAACCAAGTCTTTGTTGCCTGAGAGACTGATCATACAGTTATCAGCATGATAGGGCTTGTCGCGTCAAGAATCAAAACCCAAAGTGTTCTTAGACAATTGAGATATTTTTTCCATGAACAACTTGGTCAAGAACTAAATTATTTGAGAACCAAGACATTCAAGAACCAAGATCTGACTGTAATGAAACTTAGGATTCAAAAGGTGGTTTATTGGTATAAATATGTGAGTTTCATAGAAGTCGGAACCAAACCTATACCAACTAAGATCCACCCCTCATCTTTCAAAGCCACACACTTTAGCTAGATGCTCTTCAGAGAACCTGAAATTATGGTCAAGGTAAGCCATAAAAGTGTGAGTGACCTAAACAGAATTTCATAATCTGGAGAGATTTTTGAGACTCCCAACCACCACACTACCAACTCCTCCCCAACCACACTTCTCCTGTACCTGCAATAAAAGGTTGAGGGCCCAGCAATTGTAGACACAGCTTAGCAAATGTTTTGAGGTAACACCTTCATGCATTTGAGTCATGTGAATCTAAAGAAAAGGGTGAGCTGCAGAAATTAAGAGTAAGGAAGAAAATAAATTCTGGAATCTTCCTGCCAATGGATATAAATATCCCTTCTCAATCATTCTCACGCCTATTATAAACCTTTTTCAATTGATATATGATAACAGTATGACACTTAATACTGAACAAAATGAGCAACACTTGTTATTGGCAATTAATCATTTTTTTCAAGACACCTGTATTTTCCAACAGAAGTTCTATGATTAACTCTATGATATAAAAGAGAATAAACAGAATAATGTAAAACAGCTACTATTTCTTAAATCAAATCAGTATTTTAAATCAAATCAGTACTTTATTCACAAGGAGTAGGAAAGAAGACGGGAACGGATTTGAAAATCCTCACGTAGATCTTGGAGAGTACGAAGACTTAACAGTGAAAACTGCTGGTTTTAGCCCATGGGAAGAGAACTGCTGATCTAATAAATGGTTCTGACACAATGGCTATCTTCAGTATACACCAAAATAAGTCTCCAGACATTTTCCTGAATCTTTCAGCAAATGAAATGCTCTGGCTTTTGTGGAAATCCCCTGTGTAGGACCTCTGACCAGCATGCGAGTATCCAGACAGACCTGAGGCTGTATCTCTAATTTCTGAGTGTCCTCAATATCCCTCCCTTCTTGCTCCAACCATACATTTGCTTTCATCATAACTAAAATCAAACACCTCGATTAAATCACTCTCTGACTATATATGCCAGCTAACAATAAAATGAAGTGGCTGATACTATACCAAGCAAAATTAACTTCAGTATTTTTTTCCAGTCTGCCATAAACAGTAGGGGGAACTGTCTACAATCACTATGAGGAACACAGTAAATTTTCAATGCCCTCTCTAATACTTATAATGTTTAAAAGATTAAAATATACTGGTCATAATTTACATACATAATATACAACCACTGTTGACCTGATGATACAACTTAAGAAATAAAGTATTAAGAAGTGTGTGTGCACTCTCAGAATATTAAAAACTGCTGTAACTAATTACTCATAAGAAGAAACATATGTTAGTTTTGCTTTTTTTTTTTTCCACTAATAGTAAGCCTAAATATTGACATTTTACAAACACACCTGTGGGGAAAGGCAGCTAAAACCTGCTCACAGATTAGGAATGGGTTCTTGGCTGGTAGGGTCCTACTCCATCCTAATACAGGAACACCTGCTAGGGCAATCCCCACAATGAAGGGAGAAAGACACTGCAGTTCTCCAATGACCACCCCCCCATATGACCCCATTATGACTAATCCACAGTTATCAATTAAGCAGTTGAAAACAAAATGGTCTACAGGCTTTTTAAAAAGTATGTATGATGCTTAAGACCTTGACCCAGGAAGTATCCATTATTTCGTTTTTCTGATAGTTACAAAGAGCAAATTAAAATATTTTTCATCAGCTTAAAAAAAAAATCCTGCTAATATCAACAACCTGGATAAACCTGGAGGAAATTATGCTAAGCGAAATAAACTAGACACAGAGAGACAAATATGCATAATCTCACTTATTTGTGGAATCTTCAAAACAAAACAAGAAGTCAACTCTTAGTAACAGAAAATGGTGGTTACCAATGGCTGGGAGGTGGGGGAAAAGGGAAGATCTTGATCAAAGGATACGAACTTACAGTTATAAGAGGATGATGTTCTGGAGATCTAATGTACAGCATGGTGACTACAGTTAATATTAATGTAGTATATACTTGAAATTTGCTATGAGAGTAGATCTCAGGTGTTCTGACAACAACAAAAAGGTAATTATGGGAAGTGACAGATATGTTTTGTAGTAATTATTTCACAATGTATACATAGATCAAAACATCACCTTGTACACTTTAAATATGTACAATTTTTATGTGTCATAAATGAAAAATTTTTGAAGATTTTTTTCACTACAATTAATGACTCAACAATAGTACTAATATTTGTTCCCCAGAGTGTCTTAACAGGATCCTAAAAAATAAAGCAAGTGACTTAAATTTTATCCCTGATTTTCCTTTCATGGCACATGTAGAAATAATAGACTACAGTATTTCTAGTTCTTAAACCACAATTTACTTAATACTAAGCATATAAACAAGATGACTACAATGAAGGCGCCCTCAGAAGAGCAAAGGAAACAAACCCAACCAACACAGTACTAGGCAGTCACATTTCACATGACAAATGTTCCCCTTGCAAACATGGCATAATTCAGGACTTAGCAAACACATCATTTTGACTGGTAAACAGTATCAGTATCAAAGGTTGTAGATGAGAAAGGAGACAAAGGAGGAGCTGTCAAAGAACTAATTACAATGAAAAGACCAGGTTTTGAAAAAACTTTTTATGCCAAGTTAGTAAAATTGAACTCAACCTCATATACAGTAGAGAGCCACAGGATGACATATGTGTTTTGGGCATAACATGGCAGTGTGGAAAATTGGGGAGCAGAAGGGGAAGGAAGTAGGGGGAGGGGAGAGGGAGAGAAAGAGACTGTTAAGTGAAGACGGAGATGAGTTCTAAAATTACTGGGAAAAAAAAAAAAAAAAAAACCTGGAAGAGGATAAGAGTCCCCATAAAGATAATTGGGAGAACAAGGGACAGAAATGGGTTAGGAGAAGCAGAGGCATTTCCAAGGTTGAATCAATCGGGCTTCATGACAAACTGCACGTCGAAGAGAGTAGAGAGGGAGGAGAGAAGAGTGAAGAGATGTAAATCTCAGGCAACGGAATCACTGCTGATCAAATAATAAACACTAGAAGTACTGATGCATATGAAGTTGAGTTTTAAATGTCTGCAAGACATCTAAGGATGGTAAAAGCAGACAATTGGAGAAACCTGAAACTCAGTGCTGGATATGAGAATCAATGATCAATATAGACTGAAGCCAAGTAAGTGAAAAATGTGTTCAGAATATGTAATGAGAAAAGGTCCAAGGTCTGAACTCCAAGAGAACAAGTACATTTAAAGGCTTTAGCCCCGGGAAGTGATTTAGCCAAGGCAGCAAAGCTTCTTAATCCTCGACATAAGAATAAAAGTCAATTTTATTCACCAGAATTGGCTCAAATTTCTCAGGGTCCCGCAAGCAAATCTAATCTTTAAAGATAAAGATTTACTGCAGCGGACAAATTTTTAAGGGGGATGGGAGGGGACAAATGCAGCATATTAAATGGAATACCTTTCTTATATAAAATGCTTTCTTAGAACCACGTTCTGTTGAATCAGTCTTTAAACTCCCTACTTCCATATGACAGCCATAGTCCTTTCCTCGAGAAAGGAAAAAAAAAAAGAGGGGAAAGCTTACAAGGCTGAAGGACAATTTCTAAAGCAATGAGGGTTTCAAATGTAACCAGTTTTATGAGAGCCACTACAGATTATTTGCCTACTGAAACTTGTTTTGCTTCATACAGCATTGTCATTTCTTAAAAGTATTAGAAAACCACTAAAAAATTTTAAAAGAAATGAAGTTCTGATGCATGCTACAATATGAATGAACCCTGAAAACATGCTAAGTGAAAGAAGCTAGACACAAGAAGATATGATTCCATTTATATGAAATATCCAGAAGAGGTGAATCCATAGAGTCAAAAAGGAGCTAAGTGGTTGCCAGGAACTAAGGTGGAGAGTGACACTAATGGCTAAGGGGCTTCTTTTGGAGGTAGGGGAATCATGAAAATGTTCTAGTGATGGGTGCACAACTTTGTTAATATGTTAAAACCAGTGAACTGTACATGTTATTTTTATGGTATTTTTTTTATTTTATTGATTATGCTATTACAGTTGTCCAATTTTTCATCATTCCCCTCCACACCCCCTCCCACCCACATTCCCCCCGTCCGTTCATGTCCATGTTTCATAAGTTCTTTAGTTTCTACATTTTCCACAGTATTCTTGCCCTCCCCCTGTCTATTCTCTACCCACCATCTATGCTACTTATTCTCTGTACCTTTTCCCCCTCTCTCCTCCTCCCACTACCCTGTTGATAACCCTCCATGTGATCTCCATTTCTGTGTTTCTGTTCCTGGTCTAGCTGTTTGCTTAGTTTGCTCTTCTTTTAGGTGTGGTTGTTAATATCTGTGAGTTTGCTGTCTTTTTACTGTCCTACTTTTTATCTTCTTTTTCTTAGATAAGTCCCTTTAACATTTCATAGAATAAGGGCTTGATGATGATGAACTCCTTTAACTTGACCTCATCTGGGAAGCGCTTTTTCTTCCCTTCCATTCTAAATGACAGCTTTGCTGGATAGAGCAATCTTGGAAAGTCCTTGACTTTCACGACTTGGAATACTTCTTTCCAGACCCTTCTTGCATGTAAGGTCCCTTCTGAGAAATCAGCTGACAGTCTGATGGGAACTCCTTTGTAGGTGACTGTCCCCTTATCTCTAGCTGCTTCTAGAATTCTCTCCTTCATTTTAATCTTGGCTAATGGAATTATGATGTGCCTTGGTGTGTTCCTCCTTGGGCCCAACTTCTTTGGGGCTCTCTGAGCTTCCTGGACTTCCTGGAAGTCTATTTCCTTTGCCAGATTGGGGAAGTTCTCCTTTATTACTTGTTCAAATAAGTTTTCTACTTGTTGCTCTTCCTCTTCCCCTTCTGGTATCCCTATAATTCGGATGTTGAAATGTTTAAAGATGTCCTGTAGGTTCCTAAGCCTCTCCTCATTTTTTTGAATTCTTGCTCTTCATTTTTTTCTGTTTGGTTGTTTCTTTCTCTCTTCTGATCCACTCCATTGATTTGAGTCCCAGTTTTCCTCCCATCACTATTGGTTCCCTGTGCGTTTTCCTTCATTTCACTTATAGTAGCCTTCATTTCATCTAATTTGTGACCAAAATCAACGAAGTCCGTGAGCATCCTGATCACCAGTGCTTTGAACTGTGCATCTGATAGGTTGGCTATCTCTTGGTCGCTGAGATAAACTGTCTGTGGGGCTTTGATCTGTTCTCCTGTTTGAGCCATTTTTGGTTTTTGGGGTGTTTTTTTTCTTTTTTCTTTTTGGTCTGGTCTTGGCTGTTATGTAGTGAGGGGCAGAGCCTTAGGTGTTCACCAGGAAGGGGCAGCCCAGCTGCTGGGTTGTGATGCTGTATGTGGGGGCAGGGTCCGAGAGGGACCAATGGCGCTTGCTCTGCTCTCTCTTGGATTCTAGTCCCTTCCACTGCTTCCCCCAACCAAATTGGGCCCTTCTGCTGCTGATTTCCAAGTGGGTGGGCTTGTGTACGTTCTAGGACCCTGTGGGTCTCTCCAACGAACCTTCCTGTGAGGCTGGGAGTCTCTCCTGGCCTCTCACTCCCCACATGTGTTTTCAATCAGTGTTTTTAGGTTTTATTTCCTGGCACTGGGCACTGGGCACTGGGCCCTGGGTTGCGAGGTCTGTCTTGCTCCCCATTTTCGCCTGGATTATTGGTCTGGATGAATGGTTGTCAGACTTCCATACAGTTCAATTTTCTATCAATTCGGGTTGTTTTCTTGTTTCTAAAGCCTTGTTGTCCTTAATTTTGATTGTGCGAGGAGGCACAGTGTGTCCACCTACGCCTCTACCTTGGCCGGAAGTCTGAATTGTACATTTTAAAGGGGTAAAATTTATGGTATGTGAATTATGTATCAAAAAAATACATTAGGCACTTTGGTTTTCCTTTCATATTCAGTAAGATTTTAGTATTTTATCTATGAAATATTGGAATAGCAAAAGAAAGTGAAGGGGAAATATCTCTACTACTTATTTTAGTAAATAACTTTCATTATATTAATTGGACTTTTTGTAATGAAGTCTTAAGCTACTTCTGAAGAAAAGCTTTTCAAATTAAAAGATCACATTTAAAGTGTCTGTGGTCCAAGCAAAGGCATGCTGACTCATGTTAGTTTTAGCACTGCTCAAATATCTTCCTAGAGTTGGATATGTTAACCTGGAATAACTTTCTATTTCTCCATCCCACTTTTCTATTATCTTCCAAAATTCAGATCAAATCTCACCCCTATAAAAATCTCTTTCCCTGAACTAATAATCATAAGGGTTCCCCCACCCAGACTATCACATCTTTGGTGTTTTCACTGTTGCCTTTGTTTTCTATATTGAGAAGGTACTGGCTGTATGATTTTATGTGGTATCCCCCACATTCTACCCATCTTTGCACCAAAACCAACTACACATGAGGCCACTATTTCTGCAAGGTGCACACTAAAATCATCTGGAGATCTTAAAACAAAAAACCCAGCAACTGTTTAATTTGTATATGCCCCAGATAATTCTGATACATAACCATGAACTAAGTACTCAGATCAAAAATAAGTGTTTAGCTCTGACAGAGTGGCTCAGTTGTTTAGAGTGTTCTCCCGATGCAACAAGACTGCAGGTTCAATCCCCAGTCAGGGCACACACAAACCAATGTTTCTCACTCTCTAAAAATCAACAAAAATTATTTTTAAAAAACTGTTCACAGGCGCTCTCCTGCACCTTTCCTATCCCCCTTTATTCTCCCCCAGGTGCACTACCTTTACCTTTTTCCTAAGTTAAAGAAAGGGCCCATTCTTTTGCCTCTGTGACTTGTTTCCTGAGTCCATTTCTTCTACAACTCACTTCTTCTACCTGTAACTTTCTAAGTAAACTTTCTCTTATAATTTGAAAGTAAAAATAAAAATAAAAAAATAAAAACAAGTGTTCAAAGAAAATATCTTCTAGTTCCTGCCACTCAATACCTCAGCATCCCACACAACTGAACTGGGAGAAGATCCTAAGAAATAGGCAAGGTTTGGCCAAGTAGTCACTAATCGTTAATCACAGTCAGTGGTGCATGGAACCTCAATGGAGCTTGCAGCACTTTTGGTTTAACCCTTATCTGAGTCATAACAATAAAGACAGAGTGGACAGAGTGTTGTATCTGAAAAATATATACATAAATAGGAAGAGCTCTTTTACATCTAAAGAAATTTCAAGCTTTATAGCTGTAAATCACTATGCCTCCAACTGTAAAAAGAAAACTAAAGCAAGAATTATATGTGCAGGTGTACGAAGTCATATTGGAAAAGTATTTCTTCCTTATTCTCTCCAAATGGTAGTGGGGAAATTAAATAGGTACAATTCCCACCCTGAGTAGAAAACACAAAATTCAAACTACAATAAGGAGACTTCTGAT
Source organism: Anoura caudifer (assembly GCA_004027475.1). Taxonomy (NCBI): domain Eukaryota; kingdom Metazoa; phylum Chordata; class Mammalia; order Chiroptera; family Phyllostomidae; genus Anoura; species Anoura caudifer. The sequence continues at coordinate 95,039 of PVKU01005365.1, read as the reverse complement.
TTAAGAAAAGAAAAGAAAAGAGAAAAGAAAAGAAAAGAAAAGAAAAGAAAGCTAAATAATCACTTAGACTCTACACATGGACATGTTTTCACTTCATGTGTCCAAATAATAAAATATAAAAATACACACATTTCCAGCTATTACACACAGGCAGCTCTGTTCAGGTACATTCCATCTACAGCACCCACAGCCTACACAATCAGATTGCCTGGGTTCATATCACAGCTCTACTAACTACTAACCACTCTGTGCAGGTTTCTATACCCGTAATAGAGTGTTAAAACTGTACCTATGTCATAGGATTGCTGTTAAAATTAAATAAATCAATGTATGTAATATGTTTAGAACAGTGCCTAGTATACACTAAGCATTCAATAAAAGATGCCCATTATTTACACAGTAAGAACTGCATGACCAATCTCCCTTCAAGAATAGTTGCCACACTACACTCTGGTAAATATGATTCATAGACTAAGTGTTAATTTAACAATTCAAAAAGCAACAATACTTTGCCCAACAGTGTTTGATGTCAACTCTCTAAAGTTAGCAGTAGTTCCTGATGAGACCCTAATGATACACTATGCACCATACACACAGGACTTCTGGAATATGCTATGTATTTATGTACGTTCTCATGCATATTCATTAATTCTCTCTCTCTCCTTCCAGCTTTTATATATCTGCTATTTCTTTTGCCCAAAACTCACTCTACCTCTTCTTCAAATTTAAAAACCCATCACAACTGTCATGACTACAACTGCAATGTCCAAAGCACCAGCTTCATGCTAACCTCATTTTCTCATTTCTGGTAGCATATGCATCCGTAACTCACAATAACAGATTTAAATGTATGTTAGGAATCCATACTACTTGAAACTATAGCATAAATTATTTTCTTCTTAAACCCATTTATCCATGAGTAAACCAATCTACAAGGTGTAAGGGAAAAAGCAAAGGTACTGACTTGCAGGCAGGGACTCCAGTGATCCAACTTCCTTGGCCTATAGACACATCAGAGGAAAAAAAAAAGGAAGGTGTTCTTTCCTGGGTAAAACATCATAGCTATAAATGGTCACAGGTGTGAAAAAAACTCAGAACTTCCATTAAAATAAATACATAACATTTCTGATGTCATCATGACTTAGCATGGTGGATACTCAGAAAGTACTTGATAATGAAAAAGACCCAGTTTCTATTGTGAGAGTTGATCAATCTGAACTGAAGAAAGTGCCTGACACTCAATTGACTACTATATTTAGCTTACATTCAATTATGCCCACATTTCATAATCAAACCTTAGGTAATATATTAAACAATATTCTTACAGCCTGAAAATTTAATCATTACCAAAAGTAGTCTAGGGATTCTTAATCTGGAATCCATGGAGACAGAGGGAATTCACAAATAAGCTAGTCAAGAACCCAAATCTCCAGAAGTTATATGCCAAAAAACACTGTTTATTGTCCTAGGAAGGTCACAAAATTCAATTGGAACAACCAAAAGAGCTAAGAACCACACTGTTCCTAGTCAAATTTTCACTATGAGTTTACCTGATTCCTAAGGATGTTTTAACCACAGTTTATAAAAAGTCTATCTTCATCATAATAAGTTTTTCATGCCTTTTTTTAAAATGGGGGGTGGAAGGGGACACATTATCAGCCAAAGATTTTCAGGGCTTAAAAAAGGCTGTTTTCTAAATCACTTTTCTTACTAAAAACTACCTTATGTACTAGAATGCATATTAAATGAATAACTTCTAAATAGTGAACGGAAAAAAAATGCTATCTGTATTTTTAAAACAAAATTACTAAAGTAAAAAAATAAATAGAACTCAAGTCTCAATGCAAAATCAGATCCTATCACATTTTTAAGAATTTGATACTAAACCTCACAACAGAAAAATTTTAGGAAAAATGATGAAATTCTAATCTCAGACTAGTTTACTAAGTTTTAATCAAGTCAACTCCTTCAGTAAGCTAACTATGGTTTCCTAAAGTTGTATTTCATTGTTTTCATGATTAATTTTGAGAAGACAAAGGAACGTCACTGTCAACACAACATGTAAAGCTAAAATAAATTTGTTTTTGACCAAGGCCGCAACTACTGATCTCATTTATTTGTTCCCAAAATAACTCTGGTTCTTCTTTGTAACAGAGGGTTTAGGGAGGATCTCTTATTTTAAGTAACCTTTAACCTACAGGACTTTAAGCTTTAATTGCACAGTCACTTTTAGGGACCAAATGAGCTTTGGCCCTGGAGTGAAAAGAGAAAAAATAAAATTCTAAAACTTCCAGCTGAACACAGAACTGCAAAAAAATTCAGTATTAATTCACACATATGCAAGATACCACAATATATAAGACTATTCATTTTAGCATTGTTTGTGTAGCAACATTTTGGGAACAATCTAAAAATTATCAATAAGCAATTAATTATATTAAGGTCTAACCACGAGGTTCCACTAAGTCTCTCTGGTCTTTTGGAGGATACACAATAATGGTTGTCTCAGGAGGAGAGCTGGAATGTTGAAGGACAGATGAGACTCTTACATTTTCCTCTATGTATCTTTAGAACCTTTCAAATGTTGTAGTCTATGTATTCCTAAGCAACAAAATAAAAGATTGACATGTTTTGTCTATTAATGAACTTATGGGTGGAATTAGAGGCTGACTTTTAGCTCAGCGATCAGTTCAGATGGAATTTTATAAGCAGTTAACAATGTCAAATTATAATATAGAATAAATTTCCTAAAACTTTCTTGCAAAGAAACTGAACCACATCCATTCATTTGACCAATATACCAGTGCCTACTACATAGTCTAGGCATTAGAGGAATGCCCAAATCATTCAAGAGTCCAGGCCTTAATGGTGCTTTAGTAGGAGTAAAGGTAAAAAGTAAATAATGTAACTTGGAGTAATGATAAATACTACACAACAAGGAGGGGAATATGAGGATGAAGATAAACTAGGGTGAGGGGGAGAGGGAAATTGTGTTTTAGGAAACTTATGGCAAACCTTTCAGAAGACATGACATGTGAGCCAAGAACTGAACAATACGACAAAGCAATGCAATAACCAGAGGGAAACCCAAGGAGAGCAACCCAAGGAGAGACGTGCAGGATATAATCTCAGAGGTAGGCAGATCCCAGTTGCATGAAGGACCTTGTAGATGGGGATGGGGAAGGGGGGATGGTGTCAAGATTTTATTCTAAAAGTGATGGAGAACCTTTGTAAAGTTCTAAGCAGGGGAATGAATGACATGTCCATATTTTTAAATATAGTAGACCAAAGCAACAGATAACGGAACTGAACAATAGTTTAAGAGATGGGGAAATTGGTCTGATTCAGGATATATTTTGAAAGAAAAGCCTACAGAATTTGCTCCTGGATTGGACATGGGACTCCAACTGGGTGAACAGTAGTTCTTATATTTGTATACTTAGAGGCATCAAAGTACTTTTACATATATTATTTCATTTCACAACAACAAGAGACTGAGGAAGATCATACTGAGTCAAGATTCAAATTCTTCCTTCTTGCCAGTTTTAAAACCCTAGAAAAGTCATTTTAGTGTGTTTCTAGACTATAAAACATATTGTCTACTTCAAAAGATTCCTGCAAGTATCAAATGGTTGAAGAATTCTACAAACGTAAATAATGGCAATTTTGAGGTAGACAGCAATATATCATAGTTGTCCAATGAAAGGTAGTATGTTCCTGCCATTCAAGACAGTAGAGTTATTACTCTCACCACCACAACCATATTTCATGAAGAAACTTGTATTGTGGTTGTTAGAGAATAGTCAACTTATTTTTTTCATTCTGATACTTAAAAATAGGCATTTTCATTTTCAGCGTCTACATAATACAAAATACAAGCATGGGCACTAAAAAAAAGACACAATGAAATCTTTTAATCTTTCCTAAGGATTGGAGAAAGCAGTTCTTTTAAGATACAATATAAATGGTGTTAAAGTAGAACCACTTACATTTTACAAGATAAAACCCAAATCACAGCACCTTTCCTTAAAAAGATACTATCAACAAAATACTGTAAAATTAAAATTATACAAATTACCCCTGTCTTGATATACATAGTAAAATGTAAATGCCTAGCCTAAATTATTGTTTGTGAAATGAATCGAATTATGAGCACTTCAACTTAATACCTTAAATCATTATCACCTTAAACAAGGTTATACATAATTTATTTTTCCATCCAAGGCCTTCATGTCACAGCAGAGTATCTCCAGAATCAAGCAAAAATGGAAAACTTTAAGTTAAGCCTTTAGTTCATAATGTATTTTGGAGAATAACTTGAATGTCAATTTATACTATATATTTAGTTGATAACCTGAATAACAATAATTATTCGAGTCTACTTACTGTACAGCTTTCTCCTCCACCCTTAATTTTCAAATGGGGCCTCAATAAACATAACCATTGGAGCCATGTGACTGCATTACAACTAACACCACACTGCAAAGTCCTTCGAATGCATACAACAATTACACTTCCTTGGACAAAGTCAGAGACCAATCTGTAACACAGTACAAGTTTCACACTATGAAGGTTCACATGATTAGACTCAGAATTTCTACCTCATAAACTGTCCTATTTCTCTAATCAAGCACCTTTAGGTCAGAAATAGGCCCCCCGAATCTCAGATATATTTAACTGCAATTACACGAAGAACTACCGAATACATCGTCCTTCAACAGGTCTTTCACTTAACATGCATCTCCCCCAAAGTTTGAAACAAACTAGAATAAATACACGTTGACGTTGTATCATGCAAAGTGATGCTGCAATTTAATCACCTTTAACTCACAAACAGGGTGGGGCAAAAGTAGGTCCACAGCTGTTCATATGGAAAATACAGTAATAATTAACAGAATAAACTGTTTTGCGAAGTCACAACTGTAAACCTACTTTTGCCCCACCCTGTATTTAACAATACGGAAATTCAGCTCATTTTCTTCATTAAAACTGACAAAAAAATTTAAGGTTTTGTTTTTGTGAGTTGCAACCAGCATTTCACATCCGAAGACTTGATGATATTGAAGATAAAGAATTTACAAAACCAGGATTCCGCATTTTTCGTGGCTCCATATGTACTTGTTAAAGTACAGTAATAATAAAGAGCCGAAAAACGGTCCAATAATTAAAGCACACAAAATCGAAAGCCAAAAGATTTCACAAGGTCCCCCATTCCTGTGCCCCCCAGTCCTGTATTACACTACTGCCTCTGAACAGAAAGCTCTGAGTTGCAAACCAGAGTAAAATCACTTCGCGGAGATAACGGGCGGAAACGTATTTTAAAAAGAAATCGCGGAAGCTAGAGCAGACCGGAGCAGAGCCCCCAGGTCCTCGGACCCCGGAGGCCAAGGGTAAGCATGTGCGAACGGCGGCAGAACGCGCGGCCCTCCCAAGGTGCAGGGCCTGGCCCAGCCTCAACCCTCCGGGTTCATTCATTCTGAAGCTGGGGCTGTCGCACCCCCGCGCTCCCACCCGGACCGAGAGGGGGATCCGAGACCTAGAGACCGTGTCGGGCCACAACCCCCGCCCAGAGTCCGAGCCCCGCCGTGATTCCCGCGCGCCCGCGATCTCCGCCCGTGGGTGGTCTGAAACACCGCGGAGGCCCGCACCCAAAACCAAAACCCCGCAACCCCACCCTCCACCAAAGGCGCGGACCAGACCTTCCCCACTCTCAGGGGGCCCTGGAAGCCTAAGGTCTCCGCCGCCTGTCTGCCCCACCGCGGCCGGAAGTATCCACGCGCCCCCTCCCCAGCGCCAGACTTCCCTCGCCGCCGTAGCCAGACCCTCTCCGTGCTGCCTCCGGCCTCCTAGCGCGGAACGGCGGAAGCGAGAGGCTGAGCCGCCCGATCCGCCAAGCGAGAAAGAGCAGAGGAGGGAGCCGGAGGCCGGCCTGGGCGGTTACCTTGATAATCCTGCGGGGCAGCCCGGCCATCTTGTCAGATCCCAAGTTCGGCCTCCGGTGTAGTCTCCGGCTCCGCTCAGCTCACGCACGAGTGGAAGTCCCAGGCTCCACTTCCGGGGAACGTTGCCGCGCCCTCCGCCACTGCCGCCGAGGCCCCTCGGGAAATGTAGTCCCTGCTCCGGCGCTGACGCGGAAGGGTTTCCCTCAAACCTCACCCCCTCCCCAGTGGTCTCCGCCCAGCTCCGGCGAGAGATAGCGGAAGTGATGCAACGTGACGGAGAAGGAATTTAGGGGAGGCGGGGCGGAGCCCTGGAGCTCGTGACCGATCCTGACTTGAGCTGGTGGGGCGGCCCGCGCCTTCCGGGGCTCCAATCCGCTGCCGCGCCCTCGCCAGAGGGGAGGTGACAGATGCCCGGCCGCTGAGGTAGCCCATTCGTTGGTTTGTTCGTTCGTTCATTTAACGTTCCTGTATTGCTCGCTGCACGGCCTGGTGCTTCAGGGAACGAACTGCTGCCGGTCAAGTTGAAACGCTGGCTCCTTCCTTACCAGAAGGGGAAGACCAAAGCTTGGTAGCAGAGCTTTTAATAGGGTCTCGCAAGTTACCCGGGAAAACCCTAGCCAGAGAGTTTTGATGTTCAGCGTTTGCTTAAATCGGGACTGTTTGACACACCTGTTACACTGGAAACGGCTAAAACAGAAGGGTTTGGAGAGAGTTGGAAGCAGGGAAGAATGGCTTCTGAACGCCTGGACCTAGTAGTTGAGAGGCAGAGTTGCTAGCTAGAAGAAAGACCAATCAGAGGATTAGAGAGCTCAGAGTAATTCCTTAGAGGGATTACCCACAGCCTGCAGGTGCCCTAAAAGTATTAGAGTGACGATGCCCGAATATGGGGTTGTTGGGGAAGCATTCCTTGATATCCAGATGATTGATTGCTATGTGATGGGCTTTTTGCAGATATTTTACTTCGTCTTCACAGCAGTCTTAAGAAGATGTGGTCTTTACCTCACAAATGAGGCTCGTAGACAATAACTAACGTCCAAAGTTATGCAGGAGAAAGTGGAGCTCTTTTGTCCTCAGGCAGGTCTGCCAAAACATGGACCCTTAACACTTAACTACAGTGTATCCTAGCGCAGTAGTACAGACACAGTGAATGAATGAAGATGTGCCAGATGCAGTGTTAGGGGATGAGAATATAAAGACTCTGACTCTGCCTTCCGGGAATTTAAGAGTCCCGTGGAGAAGAGAGATAAGTAAAGGATTAATTACAATCCAGTGTGTTAAGGGCTATAATAGAGATTCTTCCAAGGTCCTATTTGAGGACAGAGAGGCATTAATTGCTTGAGAAGTCAGAGAAGGCTTTCCGACGGAGAAGTGGAGTCCTAAAGGATGAGGCAAGAGTCATAGAAAGTAGCCTGTGAGATGGCATTAAGCTATAAGGGGGAAAAAGTACATTAAAAAATGATATGAATGCAAGAAACCTAGTAAGAATAAGAGGAGAAAACATTTTGCGCTGGGCACAATGCTAAATGATTACATGGATTAACTCAATTATAAAGTATTTAAGGTAGGCTTTCTTATTACCAGTGCTTTTTAGATGAGAAACCAAACCTCAAAGGTAACAATGAGAACTTCAAATAACCGAAAGTCTGAACTGTGTGGTTCTGTGATTAGAAAAATCTGGGAAAGTAAATGACATTGCACAAGGATATTTTCAGAATATTTAGAGAGAGCCTAGGAGAATTTACCCTGATAGGAAGAAAGGTAGAGTGACTACTGGTTTGGAAGTGTATTATTGTGCCCTGGCCCATGTAGCTAGGTTGGGCATTATTCTGCAAATGGAAACGTTGTGGGTTTGATTCTAGGTCAGGCCATATGCCTAGATTGTGGTTTGGGTCCGCAATTGGAGCACCTAGGAAAGGTAAGCAATCATTGTTTCTCTCTCACATTAATGTTTCTCTCCCTCTCTTTCTCCATTCCCTTCTTCTCTCTCTCAAATCAGTAAGCATGTTCTTGGATGAGGATTAAAAAAAAGGAAGAAGTGTATTATTCCCTAACAAACTTAGTGCTTAAAATGACAACAATCATTGATTTAACTCTTGAATCTGCAATTTGGGCAGGACTTGGCAGGGAAGGCACATCTCTGCTCCATGCTGTGTTAGTTTGGGCAGTTTGAGTGGGGGCAGATCCACTTCCAACATGGCTCACATAGCTGGCAAGTTGGTGCTGGCCGTTAGTTCCTCTCCAAGCGGGCCTCTCCCTGGGGCACCTTGGGCTTCCTCACTGCATGGTGGCTGAGTTCCAAGAGTGAGTATTCTAGCTAGCAAAACCAGAAGCAGAAGCTGAATCAGCTTTTGGGCCAAGCCTTGTAAGACACATAGCATTACTCTCTCCAAAATCTACCAGTCAACGAAGTTACAAAAGCCCACCCAGTTTCAAAGGCAGGAGGCATGGACTCTACCTCGTGGAAGTGGAGTGGCAAGATTCTAGAAAATAGCAGATTATGTGTGATGGGAGATACGGTTGTGGCTAACTTTAGAAAACAGTCACAGGTATGACATTTGTCAGAGTATGCTTACAAAACACCTGCTTAAGAATCATCAGCCTGTGATTCCAAGCGCTTGTTAAAATAAGTGTTCCTGGAGCCCTGAGATTCTAATTCTTTAGGTCAGTGCTGAGGCCTGGGTGTCTGTATTTAAATATCATGGGTAATTTTGATGGATCTTACAATTTGAGAATGAAAATTTTTGAATAAACAAGAACTATACAAACAAAAAATATTGTCACATGCTTTCTTTTGGCTATTCTTTATCAGAATGGGTAGTGAGTATCATGCGGATTAAGAGTGAGGGGTTCGGAGCCCCAGCCCAAATTTGAAAATTTGCCTGTTCTTTGTTCAGTAAAATGTACTTACTTTATTGTGATTGTTGTGAAGTTTCAATTATATATATATAATGACAGAGCACTTAGTAAGGCTACGATTTTGTAATCTTGATAGAACCTGGTGTAGCTTCCTTAGGGATTTTTAAGACTTGACAGTATAACCTTGTTTGGCAGAGATTAGTTTGATGGCATGAAATTCTGTTACAGTATTAACACTTTAAAAAAAAAGACGTATGTTTTTGTCTATTCTAGTTGTTTTTCCCACTCTTTTTCTCCTTAAGTACAGCTCACTGTATACTCATCAGTAAAATAAAATCTGAACTTCTGATTCATGAAAGTTTTGTAGAACAAGGTGTATTCTGGAAGGACAGGTTGCCACAGGGCGAAGATGAGGTTTATTCTCAATTTAGAAAGCTGTTTTAGAATCCTACTCACTGTAGCCACAAAATATGGGTAAAATGAGGATATTCACAAAACTAATTGAATCAATTTCTTCAGGGGAGAGGTGTTGAGCCGCAGGAGAACAGAGGTAAAAGGGACTTTTCACTCTACACTCTTGTGACTTTTGGATTTTGAACTGTGTGGATACCTGTTCAAAATATAAAACAGGAATTCAATTCACTAATTTAAACAGTCTAAGAGATATTCAGAGTTTTTTCAACATTGATCAAGAATGATTATATACTCAAACAGAAAAATGATGTTGGCCCCATGGTATTAAGTTATAGTGACCTATAGCTTCACTAAGATGAACAGTGCTACGCAGAACTCTTAGTTAATTAATCTTCAGTTCTTCATCAGGCCTCACTCTCACCCATGCTTTCTTTTTTTCTGGTCTCTGTTCCTTCCCAGAATCAAACTACAAATGTCTTTTAATCATGATACAGGGAAAGAGAAAGCAAGAATGCTATGCTGGAAGAATTAGAGGAATCTTGTGCTATGCAAATTATTTACTCATCAGAATGTTATTTCACTGCCTTCTGTTAATTCCCCACCCCTGACCCCCTAATATTCCAGATTCCCTACTTTGGCTCTGTAATAGTGGGTACATAGCCCTGCAGGTAGTATCATAGGACATTTATACCTGAGCTCCTGAGAGTCATGGATTTCTTTAATCTTGGTCACCACTATACCTCTGGGGCTTCAGTATAGGAACTGTAACATGAGAGCCCCCCAGAAATATTTGTCAAAGGAATGAATCAATGACTGGGGGGCTGAAAATAAATACCTGTTTGAGAATGCCTGCTGTACATTCATGATCCATAAGTAAATGCTTACAGAAAGCATAAGATGTTTTTGTTCATCCCTAAACTTTTCAACTTGATGTGATATATGGCAACAGAGCTTTTTTCACCAGCTGTCTATTGCTTTTCAGAGACAACATAGAGTAGACTGGTTTGGAAATCAGCCACCTTTAATAGAGGCCCTGTTTCAATTCATGAGCAATAGCATGAAGCAGAAGTATTTGCAACTATGCTTATTATTTCTTGAAACATAGAACTGTGGGCAATGAAGACAGAAGTATTTATGAGAAGAGGGTTCATGAAACTGACTCAGGGAGGAAGCGGATGTGGGAGGAAGAAAAGATTGCACACTGATTTTTAAAGAGAAAAAGGAACGCCTGCTGCCTCATATTTGTGACTCAGTATAAATCGCTGAGCACCCACACACTGTTAACCCACACAACGCCAGCCTGTAAGAAGGATCTGATTTGGGGCATTCAGGCTCATAGGAGTACTCTCTTGAATCGGGAAGCCTCTGGAAAGATGAGGCCCAAGAGAATCAGAGTAGTGACACTTACCTTTGTTTAGTGCTTTGTGCTTTACAACAAATTTTTTAATGTTATCTCATCCACAGAGCCTTTAAGCCAATCATTGATTCCCTGATGTTTCTATAAAGGTAGATGGAGCAGGTATTCCTTTCTCTGGGCCAGTTCCCATTGGAAACAGGACTCCAGAGATGTTGACTCAAGACATTTGGCAAGAAGCCTGGCTAGAACAGGAACTCTAAAAGCAAAGCTCTCTTTCTTGTCTCTGTGTGCCATCCTTTCAGGTTCCCAAGAGAACTGTTTGCATTCCATGTCTTTGGTTTGCAGTTGCTATGTAACTCCACCTGTGATTCAACCTGCCCAGGTAAACTGTTGCCCCATTCCTTCCCACCTGGTGTGCCCCACCCAAGTTTCTTTACAATATACTCCCATCACCCTTCTTCCCCCACAATCACCTGCCTCTCTCAAGAAATCTATTGATTTCTCATATGTTTCTCAACCCTCTCTCTTATGCAGAAAACTGCCCTCCTGGGTCCAGTATGATTAAAACTGTTCTGAAAACTTTGTTTTGCTTCCCAGTGTGATGATTTGGGATCCAATATACTTTTGAGCAGAGGTTTCAAAGCTTTGGAGTACTAATCATCCCAGACTGTTTCATCATAAGTTGCAAGGGCCCCACCCAAGATCCTTCTGAGGCCTGGCAAGCTCCCCAGGTACCATGACATGTCCAAAGCTTGGTAGTCACTGGCCTACATTATCTGATCTGCTCCAGAAAGCGAAACAGTTGCAACAACAACCTTGACATATACTTCCTTGTTCCTGTGTTTGTAGATCCTTTGATCCCTACTTCCTCCTGCCTATTCTAATTCTTTTCCTTCAAGTGTTAAATATTCCAGACTGTTGGGGCTTAAGTTGGCCCAAGTGTTCAGTATTCCAGATTGGTCAGTATTCCAGGTTTTAGGAGGCCAATGTCAAATGAATTCAAAAAAGAGTTTGGAGGTTTTGCCTAGAAATAAATCATAAAGATTTTAAAAAGGGTCTTAGAGTTCCCGAACAAAAACCTAGAAGTGTTCCACAGAAGAAAGAAAAGAGTTATTATAGTAAAAAGTACATTCTTGACAATTATGAGTCCTGCATGCTCAGCCTTAGGAAGATGGTTATCAGTCAAATGATATCAGGCGGTCTAGATGATGGGTGCCAGGAGGTCTGGTCACACCCCACGGTCTGAGTAATGGATGTCAGGTGGCCTGAATACGTCCTTCAAAGGAGTAACCAGAGGGTTATTTGGAAGTCTGATGCATCAGGCATTGACACAGGACTGGAAAGTTCAAAAAGTTTAAGTTCCCAGGCTAGTAAGAATAAGAACAAAATCATTTCCTCATGACTCCACCTTCATAATGTTAATAACTTTAGCAGCTTGGTTAAAGTAACCCCATTTTATATATTCCCTTTCTTCACTTTTTCCTCACCAATAAATAGCTCCCCCATTCCCCTCCTGAAATTAAAACCAATTGAAAGAGATGGAGATAAAAATATTGCCTTCATTTTCAATAAAGCTGATTGGAGAACACTGCTCTAAATCAACAGTAATTTGGGCTTACTAATATCTCACCCACCATCTCCCCAGTTTCAGGGATAGCCACCCAGTCACTTAGAGAAAAGGGAGAGAAAGAATGAAAGAGAGGAGGGAAAGAGACAGGGCTGAGCAGATCCAGCTCATTGTTTTAAACTTACCAGTCAGGCCCTGATCAGAGTGGCTCAGCTGGTGGTTGTCCCACAAAGTAAAAGGTGGGAAGTTCGATCCCTGGTTGTCGTTCGGTCCCAGGTCTGGGCATGTACCAGAGGCAACCAACTGATGTTTCTCTCTCACATCAATGTTTCCCTCTCTTTCCCCTTCCCTTCCCTTCCCCTCTCTCTAAAAATAAGTAAATAAAATCTTTAAAAATAAATAAGTACATTCACCAGTCAGAGAACTTACTTCTCTTTCCTTCCAATCATAAAAGCACTGACGTTTTCTTAACCTATTGCTTACTTTCTATCTCAAAAGCAACCTCAGACCATACTCTGAATAATCTCATTGCTTTGAATATCCTGTGATCAATTGTACTTATAGCCTAATATCTTGTTAGATAATTTTCACATCTTGTTCCCTTTTCACTCACATCATATTGCCTTCTTACCTGCTGTTCCCTACTTCATCTGCCTTCAGGTGTCTCACCTTCCTCTGAGAAGTCTTCTCTACCTTCTATAAAACATCTTGCATATTATGTTCTAACAAATGTCCACTGTAGTACTCTGTTCACCTATTCCCCTCAGCACACAGCACACCCTTCTAAGGCAGGGAGTACCACATTCTTTGTGCTGTGTGTATAGAAGTAACATAATGCCTGGCACATATGCTGTCCTTCCTGCCTCCTTCATTCTCTACCTAGTATGTATTACACCCTCCCTAGGACCTGGGTTTAAAAAATGAGCAAGGTAGGGTCTCTGATCTTAAACTTCCTTTCTAATAGGGAATATAGATGTTTATATCAATATATTTGATGTGATAAGCTCTGCAATTGTAATATTGAGAGACAATAAAGAGTATATATAAGATACAGGGAAGGCTTCATCCACTAAATAGTTCAATACACATTTTAATGAGTGCCTACTAAGTAACAGGCATGACAGAAGATTCTGCAAATGAAATGGTGAGCCAAATTAGACATGGAATTCCCTTCACAGAAAATCGATTCAGATGTATATTAATTAAATTATTATAAATGTGTAATTTTATTCAGGATTCCTGGTTGCAGGCCTAGAAACTGACTCAGACTAACTGAAACAGAAAAGGAATTCACTGGAAGGACATTGGGTGGTTCAGACTCAGAACACAGACAGTGCTGGCATTTCTGGAACTGGGTAAAGAAGGGAGTCAGGAGACTCACCAGTTTTCTGTTCAACACTTCTCCCCTGCCCTTCTCCAGGTAAGGTATTCATGATTTCAGAGCCTCTCGGATTCAGACTCCCATTTCTGACTAGGGTGGTCCCATGGGTATGGGAGTCAAGTCTAATTGTAGTTTATACTGACTTTCAAGCATTCTATAAATTTTCAGCCCCCTCCTCACTCCATCTTCCTAAATACTTGGTGCCACCAATTACTTAAACTTTGGTGGAGCCTGCAGGCATAACTTCCTGTGTTCTTCTAAGTCAGGTGCCATGCCTGTATCTGCTGGCTTCCATCCTTCTCATTGTTCAGGTCTGATTTTTGAGAGAAGAGGGAAAAACATCTTTATGCTGATATGAGGACTTTGGTGTCTTTGGAGCAGCTTTCCTGCACAAGGAGATTATTTACAGATCAGTTTTTAATTAACATCCCATTTTTTTAAGTAATGGTAAAGTCTAGGTTTTCCTTATATTTTTGAAGTTCAATTTATGATTCTTGTTATTCTATTGATAAGACTAGCAACTAAAATAAAACTCTTAAGGGAACCTTTCATAAAACTAAATACATTTAAGCATTTTAAATTGCACTTATAAACTTAAAATATTTAATTTTTATTTCTGGCCCTTCAATTTTCTAGCAGATAAATATCCCCAAGTACTTAATAATTCTTATACATTAAAAACAGTTTCAGCCCTGGCTGGTGTAGCTCAGTGGATTGAGTGTGGGCCTGCGAACCAAAGGATCATGGTTCGATTCCCAGTCAGGGCACATACCTGGGTTGCAGGCCAATTCCCAGCAGGGGACACACGAGACGCAACCATTGATATTTGTCTCCCTCTCTCCTTCCCTTCCCCTCTAAAGATAAATAAATAAAATCTTTTTAAAAAATAGTTTAATATAGTGAGGCTTCTATTGAATATTCTTTTTTATGAAAAATATAGACATTTATTGAAGAAGATACAGGAAACACTTTACATAGGACAATGACACCTCAGTCCTCTTCTAAGTAGGCATCTTGAGACCTCACACAGTTCTCCCACAGCCATCAGCTGCCCCATCATAATTTCCTGAATCTCACTGATAGTCTGAAATCTCCTGTTCTGGGAAAAGCCAGAAGTCTCAGGGCACCAAATCTGGGCTGTAGGGGAGCTGAGTCACCTGGGTGATTTGACATTTCAGCAAAAAACTACATAAGACATGACGCATGAGTAGACACATTGTCATAATGAAGCTACCAATCACCACTTGCCCATAGCTGCAGCCTTCTGAATCATCCGAATAGTTTCAGCAGGGAAATGTTCAAGCTTAATGCAAAATCTGATGCAGAATCATTGCTCTACTTGCACAGTAGTTTTGAATGTGATGGCCACACAGTACCCAATATATATTCTAATTTTGCTTCCAGTCCTAATACAATTCTTTTATACCCCTCAACAGAGAATTGCAAGTGCCAATCAGTTACCTTATGACAAGTTCAATTTACAGAAAACACAAGGGACTTGCAAACATTAAAGTTTGCTTCAAGAATGTACTAAGGAAACTCTTTGTTGTGGGAATCTCTACAGGACAAACAAACCTTAACAAATTAATGCAAAAAAAACGGGAGAGAGAAAGAGACCAGAGGAGGGACTTACAAATTAAAGACACTTAAAAATGATATTAAGTGACTAAAACACACGGATCTAATTTGGATCCTGACTCAAACAAAAAAGAAAATATGACATTTTTGAGCTATTTAGAAAATTGCACATTGGAACTTCCAGCCAAGATGGAAACTTAGGTAGATATACTTTGCCTCCTTGCACAACCAAAAGGAGGACAACAAATTCAAAAACAAAAAATAACCAGAACTGCCAGAAAAATCAAACTGTATGGATGTACAACAACCAAGAAGTTAAAGAAGAAACATTCATCCATAATGGTAGGAGGGTCAGAGACAGGGAGCTGGGACAGAGAGGACTCATGACAAGGCAGCGGCTGGAGGACTGGACAGGCAAGGCAGAAGGGGCCAAGGAAGGTTGCAGCTAGTGGACCTGGTGGTCCAAGGTTTGCATGTGGATAAACTGGGAGGGGCAAGTGGGGAGTGAGACTCCACAACCCAGGGTTCTAGTGTGGGGAAATAAAGCCTCAAACCTCTGGCTATAAAAACCTATGGAGGTTGCAGCAGTGAGAGAAACTCCCAACCTCACAGGAGAGTTTTTTGGAGAGACCCACAGGGCCTTAGAATGTATACAAACCCAACCACCAGGGAATCAGCACTAGAAGGGCCTGATTTGCTTGTGGGTAGCAAAGGAATTGACCGAAAACTGGCAGAGAATCCAGCAAGCAGCATTGTTCCCTCTCTGAGCTCTCCCCCACATACAGTGCCACAATGCAGCCAAGTGGGTTGCCCCACACTAGCAAATACCTAAGGCCCCCACCATTACAACATAACAGGCCCACTGAGACAAAAAAAATACGGTCCAAATGAAAGAACAGATTACAACTCAAAAAATAACAACTAAGCAATGAAGAGATAGCCAACCTATCAGATGCACAGTTCAAAACACTGGTGATTAAGATGCTCATAGAAATGGTTAAGTATGTTCACAAAATAGAGGAAAAAGTGAGGGCTATGCAAAGTGAAATAAAGAAAAATATACAGGGAACCAACTGTGAAGGGGAGGAAACTGGGACTCAAATCAACAATTTGGAACAGAAGGAAGAAATAAACATTCAACCAGAACAGAATGAAAAAACAAGAATTCAAAAATATGAGGAGAGGCTTAGGAAAATCTGGGACAACTTTAAACACATCCCAACATCTGAATCACAGGGGTGCCAGAAGGAGAAGAGGAAGAGCAAGAAATTGAAAACTTATTTCAACAAATAATGAAGGAGAACTTCCCCAATCTGGCAAAGGATATAGACTTCTAGGAAGTCCAGGAAGCTCAAAGAGTCCCAAAGAAGTTGGGCCCAAGGAAGCACACACCAAGGCACATCAGAATTACATTACTCAAGATTAAAAAAAGGGGAGAATCTTAAAACCAGCAAGAGAAAAGGAGACAGTTACATGCAAAGGAGTTCCCATTATACTATCAGCAGATTTCTCAAAAGAAACGTTGCAGGCAAGAAGGACCTGGAAAGAAGTATTCTAAGTCATGAAAGGCAAGGGTGTAGACATCCAAGATTACTCTGTCCAGCAAAACTATCATTTAGAATGGAAGGGCAGATAAAGTGCTTCCCAGATAAGGTCAAGTTAAAGGAGTTCATCATCACCAATCCTTATTATATGGAATGTTAAAGGGACTTATTTAAGAAAAAGAAGACCAAATCTATGAACTGTGAAATGACAACAAATTCACAACTATCAACAACTGAGTCTAAAACAAAACCAAAAACAAAATAAGAAGCAATAGAAGAGGAACAGAATCACAGAAATGGAGACCACATGCATGGTTATCAGTGAGAAGCGAGCAGGGGGAGAATGAGGGAAAAGATACAGGGAATAAGAAGCATGAATAGTAGGTACAAAATAGACAGGAAGAGGTTAAAAATAGTATAGGAAATGGAGAAGCCAAAGAACTTACATGTATGAACTATGAGCTAAAGGGGGAAATGCGGGTGGGAGGGGGGTGCAGAGTGGAGGGGAATGAAGGGAGGAATGGGATACCTGTTATTGATAATAGCATTATCAATAAAATATATTAAAAAATGAAAAAATGAAAAAGAAGAAGATTGCATGTTGACTAGATATTTAATGATGTTAAAAGAGTGTGTATCTTTAGCATTTATTGTTTTCATTGTTATTTTTAATCTTCACCAGAGGGCATTTTTTTTTCATTGCATTTTAAGAGAGAGAGAGGAAGAGGGAGACAGAAACATCCATGGGAGAGATAAACATCAGTCAGTTGCCTCCCATATGTACCTGGACTGGGTGTCAGACCTGAAACCTAGGCATGCGTCCTGATGGGGAATCAAACCCACAACTTTTCATTTACAGGACGACATTCCAACTAACTGAGCCACGCTGGTCAGGGCTCCAGCATTTCTTACTGAGATATTTATAGATGAGTTATAGGTTACCTGAGGTTTGCTTTAAAACAATATAGGAGAAGGTACATGTTGGGAGTGTAGATGAAATAAAATTGGCCATGAGCTGATAATTGTTGAAGCTGAATGGCAGGTACATGATAGTTTATTATAGTATTCTTTTTAATTTTGTATGTGTTGAAATTTTCTTGACCACCTCCCCCAGGAAATTTTCCCTTTGTTTTTAGAGAGAGAGAGAGAGGGGAGAGAAACATGGATGTGAAAAGGAAACATCATTGGTTGCCTCTCTTATTCCCCCAGACCGTGGATTGTATGCATCTGGACCAGGGGCTGAACCTGCAATCTCGGTATGGGTTCCAACTGGAAATCGAACCCTCAACCTTTTGGGTATGGGATGACACTCCTACCAACTGAGCTACACCAGCCAGGGCTATCATAAAATGTTTTTAAAAATTAGAATCACAAACCCACAAAGCTAACCTAGCAGGTCACAAAGCAAATTAGTAGTCCAAATTCTGTTATATATCGTAAATGCTGAAAAATATAAACATAGAATACACGTTTGTGTGTGTGTTATATTCTCAAACCTAACTGGAAAATGGTATTAGTAGGTGAGTTTGATTTACTTCATTCTTCACTTAATTGCAAATCTTTGTGCAGTTAAAAGTTACACCCAAGGAAACAATTAAGTAACCCCCAAGTGTTCTGGGGTTACCCACACAAGCAATTTAGGGTGTGCCTTCTAGGTTGGTTGTGAGGGTGAGGTCTGGAAGAGCAGAGTTCTGGGATCATCTTTAGCATGACCTGGAGGGAGCAGCACAGTCCTCTTCTATGTTTCCTTGCCGATAGGAATCCCAAGCCAGTACCCTCTAAATGGGATGGGCTCACTGCCCATGTCACCTGGCTTCAATTAATACATGTTACCTAATTCTTAAGTGTGATGTGAGCCCCTAAACTCCTACCCAGGTTGTTTCACTGTTTGATTTACCAACATATTCAATAAAGCTATTTACTTTTTAAGCTATTTAGAATTCTGTTCACATTCTATCAATACAGGAGGGTCATGTTGCTTGTATTTAAATGACATATATTTAAATGACATCCAATTGGATTGTGCACCAATCTCTTATTTTGCAGTATACAAGCATGCTAATGACATTTCTTCTGACACGGTGCCAGGTATCTCCCTTTCTCTCCTCCAGATCCATTCTTGACGTTGTCCACCCTTCTCTCTGCCCCAAAAGTTAATCTGAATAAACTATACCGCATGGAGCAGGTTCCTTGCCCTCTGGTTTCTGACTGGTGTGGGCCATGAAGAGCCCCTGCAGGGGACTGGGGAAGAGAAAGATGGGGAGGTCAAGTAATCATTCCCCTGGGTTGCTCCTGGCAAAGTTACCTCAGGCTGGTTACACCATTCAATAGAAAATTACTGCTCCCCTCAAAGCAATCAGTTACAGGATTCTCTCCTTCTGGGGTTCAGCAACTGTTCCCTCTCTTTATCACCTCTGGCCTAGAAGGAATAGCCAGTGCTAGTAAGCCCCAGTTAGACTTCTCCTTGTGGTTCTATTTATATCTCTGTAAAGAATCTGCCTGTAGACCTGGCTGGTGTGGCTCAATGGATTGAGCACCAGCCTCCAAATCACAAGGGTCACTGGTTCGATTCCCAGTCAGGGCACATGCCTGAGTTGCAGGCCAAAATCCCAGTAAGGGGTGCTAGAGAAGCAACCACACATTGATGTTTTCCTCCCTCTCTTTCTCCTTCCCTTCCCCTGTGTCTAAAAATAAATAAAATCTTAAAAAAAGAAAAAAAGAATCTGTAAATAAACCCTCCCAGGGTTATACCAATTTGAGTATGTCATATGCTTTCTGTTGAGACCCTAATTGATATGCTAATTTAAATCTAGAAATCATCACTGTAATTTTTAGACTAAATTCATTTTTAATTACATTTACCAGATTATTCCTGATAGGAAAAGGAAAGAATTATATTTTTAAGAAACAAGTAATCTCCTTGGACAAGATATTCATAAAACATTTACTATACAAATATTTATTAAGCACCTACATGGTACAATTATTGCTAACATTGAATGTTTTGCTAAGCATTCTACTTACCTTCTGTTATTTAATCTACCCAACAATTCTATGAAGTATGGGATATTATTATTATCTCCCTTTGACAATAAACAGACTCAAGTATATTAAGTAAATAAGTTGTCCCAAATATCATAGGAAGTAAAGGAGTCAAGATTCACATTTAGGCAAAGCAATTCTCAGAATCCACTTATTGAACTCTGCACTCTACTGCCTCTCCACCATTATACTGGACCTCAAAGTGCTATACGGAAGGGAAATAAGATGGGCCTGCATACATGAAGCCTAAGACCTTATGGGTAGAGAAGACAAAAGTGTAAAAATCACTTGGAGTGTTCATAAAAGAGCTTTTGAGGGAAAAGTAGCTTCTAACTTGTGATCTGTTTTGTACTTACTATGAGGGAGGTACTTACACTTTAATTAACACTAATGTTTTCAGACACATTTTTCTTTACTCATTTGTGATCCAAATTATTTTCATTCTGTCATTTCAGCTAGGATATAAATGGAATATATTATATATTATATCTATATGTGTATATGTATATACATATATACTATATATTCCTTATCCATTTATCCACTGATAGACACCTAGGGTTTTCCATTTCTTGGCTATTATAAATAATGTTGCAATGAACTTAGCAGTGCATATATCTCTTTGAATTAGTGTTTTCATATTTTTTGGATAAATACCCAGCAGTGGAATACCTGTATCGTATGGTAGTTCTATTCTTAATTTTTGAGGAATCTCCATATTGTTTTCCATGGTAGCTGTACCAAAATACGTTCCCACCAACAGTGAGCAAAGGGTTGCTTTTCTCCACATCTTGTTATTTACTATCATTTTTAAAAATTGATTTTAGAGAGAGGGGGCAAGGTGGAGAAAGAGAGGGAAAGAGAAATGTTTGCTGTACTACTTATTTATGTATTCATTGCTTGATTCTTGAATGTGCCTTGACCAGGGATAGAACCTGCAACCTTGGTGTATCAGGACCATGCTCTAACCAACTAAGCTACAGACCTAGGGTCTTCTTGTCTTTTTGATAATAGCCATTTTAACAGGTGTGAAGTTATATCTCATTGTGGTTTTGGCTTGCATTTCCCTAATAATTAATGATGTTGAACATTTTTCATGTACCTGTTGGCCATCTCTATGTTCTCAACAACCAAAAAAACAAATAACCTGATTAAAAATGGGCAAAGGATATGAATAGACATTTTTCAAAAAAAAAACCACAGAAAGCCCTTTTTCAGTGTTACCTGTCACATGTGAAATATTTCTTAGAGACATACAATAGATTGGCCTTCATCACCGACACCATTGTTTTTGCTAGTACTCTGTATTCTAGTCAGATTGACTATATTTTTTATTCTTTTTTTTTAATTCTTACCTGAGGGTTTTTTTTTTAATTGATTTTAGAGAGAGAAGAAGCGGGGGGGAGAGAGAGAAATGTTGATGTGAGAGAGAAATATCAATTTGTTGCCTCCCCTATGACCCCCAATCTGGGATTGAACCTGCGACCTTTTAGTGTATGGGATGATGCTCCAACCAGCTGAGCCACCCAGCCATGGCTTATTTTGGATTCTTGAAAGAATCATACTACTTCCTTGCTTAGGACCCTCACTCAGGCTATTCCCTCTTGCCCTCTTCCTCTCCCTAACTTCTACCCATCCTTCAGATTTTTGCTTAAATTCACATACTCAGGAGCCTTTCCTAACCCTAACAGACTAATTACACACCAATACACTCATTATTTGCTTTATGGCATTCTTTTCCTCTGAGACACTCAATGCAATGATAATAAAATAATTAGTTACATAATTACATACTTAATATCTGTCATCCCTAATACATGTACAATCTATGAAGACAAAAAATGTTGCTCTGATGTCTTGTACATGTGATATGTGCTCAATAAATATTTGTTAAATGAATGAGTACAGAATAAATTTATAATTTAAGAGTTGCAGGAAAGCACCTAATAATGAAATAACTTAAAAATGTAAATTATAAGGGAAAAAAGGAAACTATATTGTAAGAGTCTTTAATAATCTAAAAAAGTCCTGGGACTTCCAGCCAATATGGAGGCATAGCTGGACATGCTGTGCCTCCTCTCACAACAAAGATTAAGGACAACAAAAATATAGAACCAAAAAAAATAAAACCCAACCAGAACAGAGAGAAAATTGAATCACTCAGGAGTCCGACAACAATGATACACCCAGACCGGTAAGAGGGGCAGAGTCAGCAGCTGGCGGAGTCCATGGCCGGCAGAGTCAAAACACAGAAGGATAAGCTGGTAGTGGTCCTGGGGGTGCAGTCACTCCAGGTGCACAGGCGGTGGTGTTGCCAAATGCAAGGAGGCCAAGTGGGGCACACAGGGTGGCGGGCCTCGGACACACATTCATGCACAGATAAAACAGGCGAAAACGGGCAGCAAGATAGACTGCACAATGCAGGGCCCCAGCACCGGGGAGTGAAGCCTAAAACCACCCATTGAAAATACTTGTAAGGGCTGAGGTGATGGGAGGGAGTCCCAGCCTCACAGGAGAGTTTGTTGGGGAGACCCGAAGGGTCCTGGAGCGTGCACAGGCCTACCCACATGGAAATTAGAACCCCAAGGGCCCAATTTGATAGGGGAAAGAGGCTGAAGGGACTGGGATCTGCAAGAGAGCAAGGAGCAAGCACCAGTTCCCTGCCCCCATATACAGCCTCACAAACCAGCAACTGGGCTGCCCCACCCTGGTGAATGCCTAGATGCCTAGGGCTCTGCCTCTCACTACGTAAGAGCCACAACCAGACAAAAAAAAAAAAAAAAAAAAAAAAAAAAAAAAAAAAAAAAAAAAAAAAAAAAAAAAAAAAAAAAAAAAAAAAAAAAAAAAAAAAAAAAAAAAAACAGGGGTGGCTCAAAAGGGAGAACAGACCGAGGCCCTGGAGCTAACTCATCTAAGCTACCAGGAGGTAGTCAACCTATCAGATGCAGAGCTCATAACACTGGTAGCCAACCTATCAGAACCACATTTCAAAGCTCTGGTGATTAGGAAGCTCACAGAATCGGTTGATTTTGGTCACAAATTAGAGGAACAAATGGAGGCTACAATAAGTGAAATGAAAAACGCACAGGGAACCAATAGTGATGAGAGGAAAACTGGGACTCAAATCAATGGAGTGGACCAGAAGGAACAAAGAAACAACCAAACAAACAGAAAAGATTGAAGAAACAAGAATTCAGAAAAATGAGGAGAGACTTAGGAACCTCCAGGACATCTTTACACATCCCAACATCTGAATTGTAGGGCTACCAGAAGGGGAAGAGGAAGAGCAACAAGTGGAAAACTTATTTGAACAAATAATAAAGGAGAACTTCCCCAATCTGGCAAAGTAAATGGACTTCCAGGAAGTCCAGGAAGCCCAGAGAGTCCCAAAGAAGTTGGACCCAAGGAAGAACACACCAAGGCACATCATAATTACATTAGCCAAGATCAAGATGAAGGAGAGAATCCTAGAAGCAGCAAGGGCTAAGGGCACAGTCACCTACAAAGGAGTTCCCATCAGACTGTCAGCGGATTTCTCAAAAGAAACCTTACAGGCAAGAAGAGGTTGGAAAGAAATATTCCAAGTCATGAAAGGCAAGGACCTACATCCAAGATTGCTCTATCCAGTAAAGCTGTCATTTAGAATGGAAGGGAAGATAAAATACTTCCCAGAAAAGGTCAAGTTAAAGGATTTCATCATCACCAAGCTCTTATTATATGAAATGATAAAGGGACTTATTTAAGAAAAAGAAGATAAAAAATATGACAGTAAAAAGACACCAAACTCACAGATATTAACAACCACACTTAAAACAAAAGCAAACTAAGCAAATAGCTAGACCAGGAGTGGGAACACAGAAATGGAGATCACATGGAAAGTTTGCAACAGGGGAGTTGGAGGAGGAAAGAGGGAGAAAAGGTACAGAGAATAAGTAGCATTGACGGTGGATAGATAATTGACAGGGGGAGGGCAAGAACAGTGTGGGAAAAGTAAAAGCTAAAGAACTTATGAAACATGGACATGAGCTAAAGGGGGGAATGTGGGTGGGGGGCTGTGAAGGGTGGAGGGGAATGTTGGGGAGAAATTGGACAACTGTAATAGCATAATCAATAAAATATAATTTTAAAAAATAAAAAATAAAAATACCTTACAAAAAAATAATCTAAAAGAGTCCTGATGCTGGTGGTTTGAAAATAGCAATATTTAGGCTATTCATAGGAAAGATATTTATTAAACAGTAAGTGGGAAAAATATATATATTTATAAAAGGAAAATCTGTATGTATATGTGTATGTATCTATGCATGTATATTAAAGGAATAAAAGAAAACCTAAAGATAATGTGTTTCTGTGAAAGAGCAGGAGATGGAAGGAGAACCAGACTGTGTGGTATGCATCTAACCTCCACTTAGCCACTGGCTGCAGGACTTTAAAATAGTGCACATAATGTGTCCAATTCATGTTCGTTATTATCACTATATATATATATATATATGAAGATATATATGAAGAGGTAAAGAGTGTCGCTATGAACTTTCCTCTGAGGACTGCCTTTGCTGTGTCCCATAAGTTTTGGGTCATTGTGAGTTCATTTTCATTTGTTTCCACAAACTTTTTGATTTCTTCTCTAATTTCATTCTTGACCCATTCATTGTTTAATAGCATGCTATTCAATCTCCATGATTTTGAGGACTTTGTGTTTTTCCACTTGGGGTTGGTTTCTAGTTTCAGTCCCTTGTGGTCAGAGAAAATGCTTGGTATGATTTCAATTTTCTTGAATTGGTTGAGGTTAGTTTTATGTCCTATCATGTGGTCTATCTTTGAGAGTGTTCCATGTGCATTTGAAAAGAATGTGTATTTAGTTTCTTTGGGATGAAGGGCTCCATATATATCAGTTAAGTCCATTTCATCTAGAGTGTTGTTCAATGCCACAATATCTTTGTTGATATTTTGTTTAGAAGGTCTGTCCATTTTTGACAGTGGGATGTTAAAATGACCTACTATAATTGTGTTGCTGTCAATATCTTTTCTGAAGTCCTCTAAGATTTTCTTGATGTATTTAGGTGCTCCTATGTAAAGCAAGGGACATAAAGGAAAGAATAAACAAATGGGATCTCATCAAAATAAAAAGCTTCTGCATGCCTAAAGAAAACAGTATTAAAATAAAAATAGAACCAACTGTATGGGAAAACATATTTGCCAATGATACTTCACACAAGTGTTTAATCTCCAAAATATATAAAGAACTTACACAACTCCACTCTAAGAAGACAAGCAACCCAATTAAAAAATGGGCAAAAGATTTCAACAGACACTTCTCCAAGGAGGACATACAGAGGATCCAGAGACACATGAAAAGATGCTCCATATCGCTAGCTATCAGAGAGATGCAAATTAAAACCACAATGAGATACCACTTCACACCAGTCAGAATGCCATCATAAACAAAGCAACAAACAACAATTGTTGGAGAGGTTGTGGAGAAAAGGGGACCCTAGTGCACTGTTGGTGGGACTGCAGACTAGTACAACCACTATGGAAAGCAGTATGGAATTTTCTAAGAAAACTAAAAATGGATCTGCCTTTGACCCAGCAATTCCACTGCTAGGTATATCCTAAGAACCCTGAAACACCAGTCCAAAAGAACCTATGCACCCCTATGTTCATAGAAGCACAATTTACAATAGCCAAGTGTTGGAAACAACCTAGGTGCCATCAGTAAATGAATGGATCAAGAAACTATGGTACATTTACACGATGGAATTCTATGCAGCAGAAAGAAAGAAGGAGCTCCTACCCTTCACAACAGCATGGATGGAACTGGAGAGCATTATGCTAAGTGAAATAAGACAGGCAGTGAAAGACAAATACCATATGATCTCACCTTTAACAGGAACCTAATCAACAGAACAAACAAACAAGCATAATATAACCAAAGACACTGAAATTAAGAATAAGAGAGGAGAGGGATAGGAATTTCAAGGGAAAAGGGGAAGGGTTTAAAGCAACAAGTATGAAAGACATATGGACAAAAGCTAGCGGGGGTGAAAATGGGAGGGAGGTGGGGAGGGCTGGGGCAGTGGGCTGGGATGGGAGTAGAAGACGGAAAACTGTACAAGAACAATTAAAATAAAAACATAAATAAAAAAAGAAGAAGAGGTAAAGAGTGAAAAGTTACACACCAAAATATTAGTAGATTCTATCTCTGGGCTTTTGTTTTTTAAATCTGTATTAGTGTTTTTCTCAATCTACATTTCCTATTTTGAAATAAGCATGGCCCAGTATAACACAGTGGTTAAACTCATGGGTGCTGGTATCAGAACTTCCTGGGTTCAAATCACAGTTCTACCACTTATACTTTGCATGGCTTTGAATGAGTCCACTTCCATTATTTCATTTGTATAATGTCAGTCAAAATTATACCCATCTCCTAGGGCCAAGAGTAGGAATACACAAAAACAATATATGTAAAGTTTTTGAAGAACAATGTTTGGTACATAATAAGTGCTCAAAACTGTGGCCAATTTTATGTGACAAAAAAATTTTAAAGTTTTTAAAAAACTTTAAAACTTTATCCCTTGACTGGGGGGCAGCACTGCACCTGGAGGAGGCCCTGTGACCAGTAGCGGCCCTACAACCAAAGGTGCCCCTGGGACCAGGGGTGGCCAAGTGACCGGGGGTGGCCCTGTGACTGCAGGAGGCCCTGCAACTGGGGGAGGCCCTGCAACCAGGGGCTGACCTGCAACCGGAGGCAGCCCTGTGATGGGGGAGGCCCTGGGACCAGGGGTGGCTGAGACACTGGAGGCAGCCCTAGGAATGGGACTGGAGGTGGCTCTGTAACTGGCAGCCATGCGACCAGAGGAGGGGGCTTTGTGGAAGACCCAGGGCTTGCACCCATGATCCTAGCTGAAACAGTGGAAGCTATGAATACCAGGAAACCCGAAGGAGCCCGCACCACTGAATCTCACAGGTATTCTACCACAGAAGTCCACACCTTAAACCCAAGGAGCCAGAACAGATCAATTTAAGAAGCTGAGGCTGACAAGAAGAGTCTCACAAACAATGGGAAGACAAAGAAACAATCCCCAAATGAAAGAAAAGGAGGAAGCCCCAGAAAGAATGATAAATGAAATGGAGGCAACTCAACTATCATATTTTGAGTTCAAAGCAATGGTTGTCAGGAAGCTCCATGAGCTCTCAAAGAGCTACCAGAAATTACAGGGAAGCTACAATGAACTCACTGCAAACTATATCAACATGAAAAAGGAAATAGAAACTATCAACAAGGGCCAAGAGGAAATGAAGAACACAATTTCTCTACTGAAGGACACAGTGGAAGGAATGAAAAGCAAAATTGATGAAGCAGAAGATTGGATCAGCAAGTTGGAGGAAAAAGTAGAAAAAAACACCCAGAAAGAGCAAGAAAAGAAAAAGAGGCTCAGAAAGAATGAAGAGGGATTAAGAGAAATGCAAAACAATATGAAACATAATAATATCTCTGTAATATGGATTCCAGAAGGAGAAGAAGAAGAGCAAGGGATAGAAAACCTATTTGAAAAAGTAATGATGGAAAACTTCCCTAATTTGATGAGAGAAAAACTCACACAAATCCGGGAAACACAGAGATTCCCAATCAAGAGGAACCCAAAAAGGCCCACGTCAAGACACATCATAATGAAAATGGCAAAATTCCAAGACAAAGAGTGAATCTTAAAGGCAGCAAGGGAGAAAAGGGAAGTAACATACAAGGGAGCCCCGATAAGGTTAGCAGATAAATTCTCAATGGAAATGCTCCAAGCCAGAAGAGAATGGCAATAAATATTCCAAGTAATGAGAACCAGAGGCCTGCAACCAAGACTACTATATCCAGTAAGGCTCTCAATCAAGATAGAAGGCCAAATAAGGAGTTTCCCAGACAAAAGAAATCTAAAAGAATACACCTCTACCAAACCAGTTCTGCAAGAGATGCTAAAGGGACTGCTTTAAGGCAAGGAAGGAAAAGGGGGGGGGGAGAAAGAGAGGAATATAGGTATGAAAATGGCAATGAATCAGTACCTATCAATAATGACCTCAAACGTAAATGGATTAAATGCTCCAATCAAAAGACATAGAATAGCTGAATGGATAAGAAAGCATGACCCACACATATGCTGCCTGCAAGAGACCCACCTCAGGATGAAAGACTCAAAGTGAAGGGCTGGAAACAAATTTTCCAAGCAAATGGACAGGAAAAAAAAGCTAGGGTAGCAATACTCGTATCAGACAAAATAGAGTTCAAAAGACGAGACATAAAGAGAGGCCCAGAAGGTCACTTCATAATACTCAAGGGCAGAATCCACCAAGAAGACATAAACATCATAAATATATGTGCACCCAACATAGGAGCACCTAAATACATCAAGAAAATCTTAGAGGACTTCAAGAAAGATATTGACAGCAACACAATTATAGTAGTGGATTTTAACATCCCACTGTCAAAAATTGACAGATTTTCCAAACAAAATATCAACAAAGATATTGTGGCATTGAACAACACTCTAGATGAAATGGACTTAACTGATAATATATATATAGAGAGAGAGAACCCTTCATCCCAAAGAAACTAAATACACATTCTTTTCAAATGCACATGGAACATTTTCAAAGATAGACCACATGATAGGCACAAAACAAGCCTCAACCAATTCAAGAAAATTGAAATCATACCAAGCATTTTCTCCAAACACAAGGGACTGAAACTAGAAACTAACCCCAAGGGAAAAACCCAAAACACTCAAAATCATGGAGATTGAATAGCATGCTATTAAATAATGAATGGGTCAAGAATGAAATTAGGGAAGAACTCAAAAAGTTTCTGGAAACAAATGAAAATGAACTTACAACAACCCGAAACTTATGGGACACAGCAAAGGCAGTCCTCAGAGGGAAGTTCATAGCAATACAGGCCTACCTAAAAAAGATAGAAAATTTCAAACAAACAGCCTAACCCTACGCCTACAAGAACTTGAAGAACAACAACAAAGACAGCCCAGAGCAAGTAGAAGGAAGGAAATAACCAAGATCAGAGCAAAATTAAATGACATAGAGACTAAAAGCAGACTTCTAAGGATCAGTGAATCCAGGAGCAGGTTCTTTGAAAAGTTAAAGAAAATCGACAAGTCTTTAAGCAGGCTCATCAAGAAAAAAAGAGAGAGGACCCAAATAAACACAATCAGAAATGAAAGAGGAGAGATTACAACTGACAACACAGATATACAAAGGATTGTAAGAAATTACTACGAAGAACTGTATTCCAAGAAATTTGGAAACCTAGGTGAAATGGACAAGTTTCTAGAAAAACATGATCTTCCAAAACTCAATGAAGAAGAAGCAGAAAGCCTAAACAGACCAATAACAGCAGATGAAATTGAAGCAGTAATCAAAAACTCCTGACACACAAAAGCCCTGGACCAGATGGTTTCACAGGAGAATTCTACAAAGCATTTAAGGAAGAGCTAACCCCTATCCTTCACAGACTATTCCAAAAAAATCCAAAATGATGGAAGACTCCCAAACTCTTTTTATGAAGCCAGTATCATCCTAATCCCAAAAACAGATAAAGACACAACAAAGAAAGAAAACCTCAGGTCAATATCGCTGATGAACATAGATGCTAAAATCCTCAACAAAAGATTGGCAAACTGCATCCAACAATACATTAAAAAGATCATACACCATGACCAAGTGGGATTCATCCCCGGGATGCAAGGATGGTTCAATATTCGCAAATCAGTAAATGTAATACATCACATAAACAAACGCAAAGACAAAAATCACATGATCGTATCAATAGATGCAGAAAAAGCATTTGATAAGGTTCAACACCCATTTGTGATAAAAAAAAAAAAAAACTCAGCAAAGTGGGAATAAAGTGAGCATTCCTCAACATAATAAAGGTAATATATGAGAGGCCTACAGCCAACATACTCAATGGGCTAAAACTAAAATCTTTTCCACTAAGATCAGGAACAAGACAAGGATGTCCACTTCCACCACTTCTATTCAATATAGTATTGGAAGTATTAGCCACAGTGATTAGACAAGAAAAGGAAATAAAAGGCATCCAAATTGGAAAGGAGGAAACAAAACTATCATTGTGTGCAGATGACATGATAGTGTATATAGAAAATCCTATAGACTTGGCGAAAAAGCTGCTCGACCTAATAAATGAATTTGGCCAAACAGCCAGATACAAAGTCAATATCCAGAAATCAAAGGCATTTTTGTATACCAACAATGAAACAGCAGAAGCAGAAATCAAGAAAAAAATCCCATTCATTATAGCAAAAAGAAAAATAAAATATCTAGGAATAAACCTAGCCAAGGAGGTAAAAGACCTGTATGCATAAAACTACACAACACTGAAGAAAGAAATCAAGGAAGACACAAACAAATGGAAACATATACCATGTTCATGGATTGGAAGAATCAACATCATCAAAATGTCCATACTACCCAAAGCAATCTACAAATTCAATGCAATACCTATTAAAGTACCAATGGTATATTTCACAGACATAGAAGAAACACTTCAAAAATTTATATGGAACCATAAATGACCCCGAATAGCTGCAGCAATTTTGAGAAAGAAGAACAGAGTAGGAGGGATCACAATACCTGATACCAAACTGTATTACAAGGCCACTGTAATCAAAACAGCCTGGTACTGGCATAAAAACAGGCATATAGACCAGTGGAACAGAACAGAGAGCCCAGAAATAAACCCAAGTCTCTACAGTCAATTAATATTTGACAAAGGGGGCAGCAACATAAAATGGAGTAAGAATAGCCTCTTCAACAAGTGGTGTTGGGAGAACTGGAAAGCTATGTGCAAAAAAATGAAACTCAAGCACCAACTTACACCTTACACAAAAATAAATTCAAGGTGGATAAAAGATTTAAATATAAGCTGTGACACCATTAAAATCCTAGAGGAGAACATAGGCAAGAAAACCTCAGATATTTCACTCAGTAACATTTTTACTGATATGTCCCCTCAAGCAAGGCACGTAAAGGAAAGAATAAACAAATGGGGTGTCATCAAAATAAAAAGCTTCTGCATGCCTAAAGAAAACAGTATTAAAATAAAAATAGAACCAGCCGTATGGGAAAACATATTTGCCAATAATACCTCAGACAAGGATTTAATCTCCAAAATGTATAAAGAACTTACACAACTCCACTCTAAGAAGACAAGCAACCCAATTAAAAAATGGGCAAAAGATTTCAACAGACACTTCTCCAAGGAGGACATACAGAGGATCCAAAGACACATGAAAAGATGCTCCATATCGCTAGCTATCAGAGAGATGCAAATTAAAACCACAATGAGATACCACTTCACACCAGTCAGAATGCCATCATAAACAAAGCAACAAACAATTGTTGGAGAGGTTGTGGAGAAAAGAGGACCCTAGTGCACTGTTGGTGGGATTGCAGACTGGTACAACCACTATGGAAAGCAGTATGGAATTTTCTAAGAAAACTAAAAATGGATCTGCCTTTGACCCAGCAATTCCACTGCTAGGTATATCCTAAGAACCCTAAAACACCAGTCCAAAAGAACTTATGCACCCCTATGTTCATAGAAGCACAATTTACAATAGCCAAGTGTTGGAAACAACCTAGGTGCCCATCAGTAAATGAATGGATCAAGAAACTATGATACATTTACACAATGGAATTCCATGCAGCAGAAAGAAAGAAGGAGCTCCTATCATTTGTGACAGCATGGATGGAACTGGAGAGCATTATGCTAAGTGAAATAAGACAGGCAGTGAAAGACAAATACCATATGATCTCACCTTTAACAGGAACCTAATCAACAGAACAACCAAAGAAGCAAAATATAACCAAAGATACTGAAATTGAGAACAGACTGACAGTCAGCAGAGGGGAGAGGGGAGGGAATTTCAGGGGAAAAGGGGAAGGGTTTAGAGCAACAAGTATAAAGGACACATGGATAAAAACTAGGGGGGTGGAAATGGGAGGGAGGTGGGGAGGGCTGGGGCAGTGGGCTGGGATGGGAGTAAAAGACAGAAAACTGTACAAGAACAACAATTAAAATAAATTTTAAAAAAAGAAAAAAAGAAAAGAAAACTTTATTCCTAATGGTTTAGCAATTAGTTTGCTCAGCGTCTTTGATCTCTAATTGACATAAAGAGTAAATTTATTCTGTGAAGTTAGGAAAGAAAAAAGCCAACCCCCTTTTCAACTGAAGCCTTTTGAAGCCAAGTCCAAACCGCTACAGTTTTGCTTTATCATTTTGCTAGCATGAATTTAAACAGCTTTTGTGTGGGCTAATGTAAGTTATTTGTTGGTAGTTCAAGTTCGTAATTTTGGAAATAGTAGTTTTAAACTTGTTGGCACTGAACTCTAAAGTTATGAAATACTTCATGACATGGCATGCCTTTCTTAACCACTCTCACACCATGGTCTCTTGGTTTGCTTGCTGCCTCTGTTCCTGACACTTCTTAAAGGCCCTTGCTGGCTGTCCTCCACCTAACCTCTAAATGTTGGGATTCCCTGGGACTGGTTTTGGGTCCTTTTTGTTTTTTTCCTACACTCTCTCCCTACATACACTCAACATTCCCATGGTTTTAAATCTGTATTTAGCTTAATCTCTATCTCCAGACACATCTGTTCAACCACCTGCCTCAGTTTACATCTCTATTTGGTTCTTTCAGAGGCATCTCAAACTCAACAACTTCCAAATGGAGTTATTCATTTCCATCCTCATCAGATCAAACCCCCCAATCCTGCTCCTCTTCCACTCTTCCCTGTCTCATGAACCATACCACCTTCAAGCTTGTCATCACTGTCATCTGAAGTGTCTTTGTCTCAAGTTCCACATCCAATCAATCCACCAGCAAGTTTGGTCAGTATTTTACTTTCAAGATACATCTAGACTTTCTTTCCTTCTCTCTATCTCCACTATTGCCACCCTGCATCACCTTATCACCTTCATCTCTCTTCTTAACCATTGTGCTGTACTGCCTCTGTATCTTCATCTCTTAACCTGACTATAATAGTCTCATTAGACTTGCTTACAGTCTAGCCACTCCTCACTTTGCAGCCAGAATAATCTTTTAAAAACATAAATTATATTGTGTCTCTTATTTTATGTTAAAACCATTCAGTGACTCCCTACTACATTTAGGATAACATCTACACATATGGCCTATGTCCCAATTTCATGTTATCACCACCAAGGCCTACGAAGCCCAACATGACAGTTCTTACTTACTTCAGGTCCTGCCACTCTCCTCCACACTGTTCTCCAGCAGATGGTAAGTTATTTCGACTCTCCTTAGGCTTTTAAGTTGTTCCCTCAGCCTACAGCTATCTCTACTCTCTTTTCCAGGCACATGACTGGTTTCTTCTCTGGTCTCAGCTTTGCAAACATTTCCTGGCCCCACTAAGTATGTTTCTATGTTGGTCAGTGTCCCTATTCTGCTCACAGCCATCAAGATATGTCCTCTGGAGGCATCTTTGATCCATCCCTCTTCCGCTTTGCACAATGAGTGTTTGACAAGTCCAGTTGATTGTTCATTTACACTCTTTTCTCCTCTCTGTCTTTTCCTACAGCATAGTCCAGAAAGACCTTATACGGTGACTTTGAAGGATGGATAAGATTAGAACACACAGAGATGGGCCTGTCATTGTGGGTTTCCAAAGGGGCAATGATTAGCAGCAAAACAAAGCCTGCTATTCTGCAGGAAATGAGGAGGCAGCAACCCACATTTATTTTCCTTAACTGTGATTTTATATTCACTTATTTTTAATATTAATCACTCAGGACTATGGCCCTTAACTTTTTGAGAGGCTATCAACCCTTGAATACATGGTAAAAGATGAGTTCTTTTCAGAAAAATGTACATAAATTCAAAATTTGCACATCATGAGGGAAAGATATTTCTAGGTTAAACTGCCTCACTAGCAGTTGATCATCTGCTATCTTGGATGTCTGCTTTGTTGTTTGTCTTACTCATTCAACAAATAATGGAGGCTTGCAGTGAGACCAAGCACAATTGTAGATGTTGGGTTTGTACACAGTATAGAACAAGATACACACTTGACCCTGCCTTTATGGAGCTTGAATTCTAGAATGAAACAGACATTAAATGAGGAAACAAATAATATGATGTCATATAATGGTAAATGTTATGAAGAAAAGTAAAGCAGGACAACGGGATAAAGTTGAGTGAGGCTATTTAATGGTGTAGTCCTCTCTGAGATGATATTTGAGCAAGGCCTGCATAAAGTAAGGCAGTGGTCATAAGAGGTGAGAGAAGAGCACTGCTGGGAATGAGAATAGAAAGTGCAAAGACCCGAGGGCATTTTCTCCGTGCAAGATAAAAGGCAAAGTCCAGGATACTGCACAGTTTCTTCCTCCCATAATGAATAGCCTGGCCAATTCTCAGAACGCAGTGCGGTGTTCAGATTCGAGGCACTCCCAACTTCCCCATTTTAAACTTCATATCCAACCCCAGCCCTTTTCAGTGCTTCTATGAAATAATTCCTCTTCCTCTAGGAAAGCTTAACTCATCCACCAAAAAGCAGTCTCGAGGTCCTCCAGTTATTACTATAGACTTTAAAAAAAATAACACTTATTACTTTCTAAGGATATGTGCGGGGGACAGTGATTTTTGTTTTTCTATGACATGAGTGCACCTGCAGGTTAAGCGGCTGCAACCAAACGTGGAAGCACGGTAAGTGAATCCCCGCCCTCCCGTGGCAAGGTGCTTTTTCCCGCATGACTACATTTCCCAGAGTGCCCCGCAGGTCAGGAAGTCGCGTGGAGTTGTAACTCCTAGGACCCGGATTGAGGCAAGATGGCTGGATAGCGGTGAGCAGCTGTCGAGGTAACCGTCGTCCTTTCCTTCTCCGGTCAAGGAGTCTGTAGAAGCTAGGCTGGACAGGCCCAGAAAGTTTATCCGCAGTTGTCGTTTGCGGCAGTGTAAAGCCTCTGGCGTCACCAAACTCTTGTCTGCCGTGCTGAAGAGCCGGTGTGTGGCAGCGGGCTTCTTGTGGCAGCACTCCCCTTGTACAGCTGCCGATCGCTTGGGGATCCCTTCCAGATCGAAGTCTTTCAGATCTGCCCTCGGGTGTTAGTCCCCGTGCTTTTGGTAGACTGCTCCTCAAATTTAGGGACCTCCGAGGCTCTGCAGTTTTTGCTTCGGGGTTGAATTCCGGGCCTAGTGATTTACCCTCAGAATTATTCTCCCAGCGGTGAACAGTCTGATCCACTTGTGGGTGTGCTTTCCTCTGGGCCTCGGGCAGAGGGGATCTAATGTCTCCTGCCATCGAATGTTTTGTTTCTCGGTTCGTGCTCAGAAGACTAGGGTCTGTGTACCACCCTGTCTACCTGTTAAGCAGCAGTGTAGCGGTAGAGTGAGTACATCGATCTCTATGAACCGCTGAGTGTCTAAAGTGAAGATGCCTATTTCACAGATTTGTGAAAGAAGACATAATGTATTGCATAGGAAGGTGGGTTGTAAACTGTAAAAAGCATACTAGGAAATTAGGGATAGCAGTGCTAATGTACTGACGGCAGAGAAACAGCCTGCGAGGTTTAGCAAACAAGACTCATGTTGATTCCATGTTATCATTATGGAGGAAGGGAAGAAATAGTCATGGAGGCCGGTTAAAAATAAGAGATGTAACAATGCTTATATCCTTTTATTCACCACAGCTGTGGAGGTTGTGGTTGTTTCCGTATTTACCATGGAAGAAACTGAGTGTCATCTAGTTAATGACTTGCCAAATGTTTCCCAGTTTGTGACAGACTCTTAAACTTTGTACTTAGTTTCTTCATGAATCAAAATAAAGATACCTCACATGAATATGAGTGTGAAATGAAATGGTAAAGAAAGCACCTTGGAAAGTTAAAAACCTTATGCATACAAGATGGGACAAGAGTATGTTTACAGTTCATATGGAAAATAATACAATAATAAATAATAATACAAGAATAAACTCTGTTTTGTGTACTCACTACCGTAAACCTGCTTTTGCCCCAGCCGGTGTATAACATGGTGAAATTATATTTGGCACCTTGAGGTGTTAATATGTGTTTCTCTAAATCAGCATTTAATAAGCCAAGGATAGGCCTTACTTAATATTTCACTTAATCAGAAACAGAATACTACTTTAAGAGATGTAATAAGATCTTGTTGTGGTACCTGGGAGGTTGTACACAGACACATTAGCATTATGAAGGAGGGTGCTCTGTGTAGCACGTGTGAGTGACTGATTCTGAGGGTAACCACATTTATTGGGCACTCATTAAGTGGTAGGAACTACACTAGGTGCTGAGAAATTTGCATTTAAGAGAAATTGTAAAGGGACATAGTTCTGGGGCTTCTGATCTTACATTTTGATAATGTCACTTTTATTTTTAAAGATTTTATTTATTTATTTTTAGAAAGGAGGAAGAGAGGGAGAGAAACATCCATGTGTGGGTGCCTCTCATGTGCCCCCAGCTGGGGACCTGGCCTGCAACCCAGGCATGTGCCCTGACTGGCAGTCAAACCTGGAACCTTTTGGTTCTCAGACTGGCACTCAGTCCACTGAGTCACACCAGCCAGGGCATGTTGCTCTTTTTTTATATCACATGGAATGGAGAGTTGTTTAAAAGTTTCGCTTTAGGTGGCTGGTTCTAGGTAGTGATTCCTGTCTTGTTCCTGTAGTGGTCAGTGTAGTGTGTCGCTTTGATTTACTATTGGTAGCAGTGATTTCTTTTTTTTTTTTTTTTGTCTCTTGCTTAGGATGAAAATAGGTATGCCTAGAAGCAAATTCTAAAAGATTTTTCTCTTCAAATCATCTTTTTCCATACCACCTGATAAGCATCTTGATCACCATGGCAGTAGCAGCAGTGAAATGGGCGATAACAAACAGAGCTATCTTGAAACGTTTATTTCCATTTCCAAGTAAGTGAGTTTTTTAATATTTAAAAGGTTTTAAACTTTTTCAAATATTATAGAAACATCTTCATTATAGAAAATTTAAAGCATTTACTTATTGTGTATGCCTTAGCAGGAGTGTTTACAATAATGGAAAAAGGGAGAAGAAAAAGGAAGAAAGCCTAAATGTCTATCAAAAGGGAAATGGGTAAATTATGGTATATCTTTAGTGTATGTATCACCAAATGGAAGGGGAGAAAAGTTTGTCACATAACAGTATCTATTGTGTGATTCCCATTTGTGCATTTAAAAGATGATCTACTACATATGTTTGTGTGTTTATATATATAAATGCAGAGGAAAAGTATGGGCCAAATGGGTTATCTGTGTAGATCACAAGTGGGATTTTAACAGAGGGCAAGAAAGGGATTGATAAAGAGGAACTTTCTCTGGTTTGAATCATAGTTACTATATATTCATATATTACTTTTTTAGTAGTATTTAACATCAGCAAATAAAGGGCAAAATTACAATTCCATCTTACAGAGATAAGCATTCTTAACATTTTGGTGTATTCTCTCTGTGTTTTTATCTATATATTTAGCCATTAAAAATAAAATTTAACTTTTACCTACCTTTCTTTTTTTTTTTTTTTTAAGATTTATTTATTTTAATAGAGAAAGGGGAAGGGAGGCAGAAAGGAATGGAAAGAAACATTAATCAGTTGCCTCTCCTATCACTGGGACCTGGAGACTGAACCTGCAATCCAGGCTTGTGCCCTAACTAGGAATGGAACTTGAGATGTTTTGCCTTATGGGATGATGCCCAATCAGCCTCAGTCAGGGTTTGACCTACCTTTTCTGAAGTAATGTATGTAGGCTTTTCTTCAAAGTCTATTGATACATGTTTGATAGTTAAAACATCAACCCATATAAGTAAATAGATTATTAAATCTTATTTCCCAGTCAACCTTACTTTCACTTTCTTTTTCTACTGTGTGAATGCTAGTCTCCCATTTCTAAAGCAGGTATAGAGTGCCCCAATAGGTTTGCTTTTGAATGTTTAGTTACAGTGGCTAACTTTTTTACACATCTTTGCTTCACCTCAATCTTTTCCTTAATGTTCCCTATTTACTGTCATTTGCAATTGAATGTTTATTTATTGAATTAAGGAGAAAAGAGTTGTTTGAAGACTAGGATTAAAAGTATAAGTAAAAGTGCCTTGGCTGGGTGGTTCAGCTGGTTGGAGTTTCATCCTGTACAGGAGAAGGTTCTGGGTTTGATCCCTAGTCAGGGCACATACCTAGGTTGTGGGTTCTTTCCCTGGTAGGGGCACATATGGGAGGCAACCTATTGATGTTTCTCTCTCTCTCTCACTCTCTCAAGTCAAATATATCCTTGAGTGAGGATTAAAATATGTGTGTGTGTGTGTGTGTGTGTGTGTGTGTGTAAAAGTATAATTAAGTAAAAGAGTAGATTGCTGAGAGACTTTAGATGGAAATATCAGAGCCAAAACAATAGCCTTCCCTTGATTACTTGAGAGAATTTTTGTTCAGAACTGTGAGTGAGACCCCCTACGGCCTAGCTTCCCCTTTGCCCTGATAGGAACCCAGCATCAAGGCTAATGAAAATCAGAGCTAATCAGTTTTTACCTAGTCCATGTTCTGAAACAGCAATCAGTCCTCACTCACGTTGATCTGCCCTTGGATAAGTGAAAATTGTCTATGTATACTCTACCCAATAGGTTGTAAATTTGTACGGTGTCTAATTTATTTTGGTTTCCTCACTGCTCCTCATACATGGTAGCTGATAAATAAATGTTGAAGTGATCTGAATGGATTGGTGTTGTCAAATATCCAGTTACCTAAAAATTAATTTAAATTCTCACCAGAAAATTATTCCATTATCACCTAGCCATCCTAATACTCAGTGACCACCTAACTTCTTGCATCCTGAAGCCCCTTAGTCTGCATAATTTCTATTATTATCATTGAAGGTAAAATTTATTACTATTATTATTGATATACTAAAAGAAAGGACATTAAGAATAAAGGCAAAGCAAAACCATGATTAAGGGAGAAAGAATTCAACAAACAAAAATAAAAAGACCTCCCTATATTTTAGAAGGAACTCCCAAAACCTTCCAAGAATATACAGTCAGTGTGGAATGTGGAATATTTTACAGTTTTTAAATATTTTATACCATGTGTTCTCTTTCTGAAAATGAAGGAACTTGAGTTATCTGGCCTTCAGAAGCTCACCCAAGGTTGTTTATGTGGTGACTGAAAACTGTGATCAAAACCTAGGTATCTCCATTTTACTTTATCCAATATGTTTTCTGCTCTACTGCTATTCCTGTAATAACTTAAAATATTGAAAATTTGTAAAAAAGTGGAGCTATCAGCTTTTATATATCTTATCAAAATGCAATTAAACTATATATATATATATAACATTAGTCCGTAAGTTACAGAGCTGACTCTCAGTGGAATTTTTTTTGGCAGTTAGTTACTTGGGGTTGATTGATGTTAACTTTGGCATTAGTTCTAATTATGTATTTAGAACCTATGATACTTAACCTTAACTAGAATTTTTCTCTTGATAAAATGTCATTTGAACTTTTTAGGTATTAATTGTACAGAAATTAACATTTTAGAGGCAGTTTGACAATCACTTTTTTATTAGTACCACTGTAGGGGACACAGGAATGAACATGTGGTTGCTGACCTTAAGGAACTCACTTAACCGTATTTTTCAGACTATATGATGCAACCCCCCCCCCCCCAATTTGGGATGAATAATGGTGGTTAATGCTGCTGTTGAATTCTGTTCACATTTACTTTGGTGAAATATTATGTTATTTATGTTATTATTAAATATTTTCCTACATTTTTTTGCTTCAAAATTGTTTTTCTTATTTTCCTCTAAAACCTAAGTGGGTCTTATGGTCCAAAAATACAGTAGATTTGCAGGTAAAACAGGTATCTATAGAAAATAGAAATACCTGGAATATGAGGTAGAATGTGATATATGTCACAAGGGTTCAAACAAATGTCTGTGTAAGTACAGAGTAGAAAGTGCACAGTTCCTTGTTGAACTGAAGTACTGTTTCGAGTGTTCCTTTGTGCTTGTTTAAGAACACAGTTCTGTCTGTCCTGCATCTGTTACCCACCCCTTTTCTTTCAGTGACCGCGCACATCACCTAGTTGGTTTATATTCAGAGTAAAACTTCTTTTCACGTTCATCCAGGCATAATTAGGAAAATCCTCAACAGTGTAAAACAAGAAAATAAAATGCTTAAGTATTTTTTTACTTTATCCTCTGATTTGTCTTACTGAATACTTCTGTATTGGCACAGTTAATTGAAAATTAATGAATCTTTTGAGAGATTAGGTTAAATTTCTAATTCTTTGTGTTTTTTTATATCAGTAGAATCTTGGGTTTGACATTTTGCTGAACAGTCTTTTGTGATAATAGTGAATTTTGTTAAGGTACTTTTTATGCTTTAGGGTAAGACCTTAAAAGATTTTATTTGTTTTATTCTTAGAAAGGGGAAGGAAGGGAGAAAGAGAGGGAGAGAAACATCAATGTGTGGATGCCTGTCTCATGCCCCCTACTGGGGACCTGGCCTGCAACCCAGGCATGTGCCCTGACTGAGAGTTAAACCCACCATCATATGGTACACAGGCCAGTGCTCAATCCACTGAGCCACACCAGCCAGGGCTGGGGTAAGGATTTATATTTAGACCCATAAGTGTATGCAGTCCTTGGGTAAAGAATAGGTATGCAAAGATGAAGACATCTTTTTTACACATATTTGATGCACATCAATAACTGATGCAGAAAATACTGCAAAGAAGGTATAGCAGTGTCA
This sequence comes from Anoura caudifer, assembly GCA_004027475.1. Lineage (NCBI taxonomy): Eukaryota > Metazoa > Chordata > Mammalia > Chiroptera > Phyllostomidae > Anoura > Anoura caudifer. The sequence goes on along the minus strand of PVKU01005365.1, from coordinate 54,542 downwards.
TTGGAAATGTTGGTTGTGGGACATGTAGACAATCCTGCCCTCTGTACTGGGGCTTGTGGGGTGGGGAGGGAAAAAGGATTTTATGGAAGAATAGCATTGACTTTGAAGGATGAGTGATATTTGAACAAAGTGAGGATTGTGTTTCACACTGAGGAGCAAGAGGCTCAGTTGAGAGAAGTTGCTCCTTGACTTTAGCCAAGTTATTTTCAGAACTTGCTTTTAACTATACTGAGCTACATTCACATTTTTTTCTTTATAGTTGAAGAATACCCTTTCTCTGAACACAGGAGACCTTTCGCAGACTTTTAAAAAAGATAATTATGGCTCTTGAATTTGTAGGTATTCTAAAAAAGAAAAATGTACTTTTAAATATGAGGATTTTGATTAAGGAAAAATAATTTTGGACAATTTGTTTTGTATTTCATCACTTACCTCCTCTGCCCCCTGCTTTATGAACCGTTCATTCACCTGGAAATTTTTAGAATTCCCAAATACTTCATATTCTTTTTTTACCTCTGGTCCTTGGTGCTTGTTACTCCCTCTGCAAGGAACATTATACTCATCCAAAGTCCTATTTATTCCCTCATCCTTCGGAGTACTTTAGACATCCTCTCCACTGGAAAGGCATTCTTGAACCTACACTGCTGTGTTTTGTGACTTTTCTGTGTTCCCTTCTCTTTCCCAATACTTACCCATTCTAACAGGGCTTATCTTTTGTATTGGAATTGTTTGTTCACTTGTCTGTCTCTCGTCACACTTGTACCCTTTCCAAGGGCATGGACTGGATCTTGTTGAATCTCTGGCCATCAGTATATCCCTGTTTCATAGTAAACAGTAAATACTGGTTGAATGAGTGAAACTAGGTTTACATTTATGTGAGAACATATGCTCAAATTAACTAAATTCACTTTATTTTTGGGAGATTTTGCAGATGGAGCTTTATTTTGTGTTTGTCATAAGTCCACGTATTCTCCTCTTCCAGATGACTATAATTGGTATGTATTAAAATTCAGTTGAAAAAATAACAGCTGTATCTGAAATGATTTCCTTTTATTTCTTTTCTGGGTGTTTTCTGCTTTTTAATTATTCTTTCTTTAATTTTGTTTTTAAAAATGATTTCAGTGACCTTATTTACCCAGTATCAAGGCTTATAAATGTTTTAAATAGAAATCATTATCATTATATTTCAGTGAATACTTAATTTGTTATAACACACACATGTTAGAAATGCTCTTTAGCTTCTGAAGGATTTCTTTATTTTCCTGAGGGATTCCTGAAGGATTCTTTAGCTTCTTGAAAATCTTAATTTTTATAATTTTCTTTTAGGGTTCATATCTATTCCTTATGCAGTTATTTATCTTGTCTTTTGTTTCACATTAAATAATCCTAAGTCACAAACAATTAATTCAACCACATTTTATTTGGTACTTATGCAATTCTAGTCACTGTGCTAAGAACTAGGAATAGCATAGGAATAAGATGTGTTTTGTCTCTATGGCAGAGTCTGATGTGAAGAAATTGCAACACATTGTCTTAAGCTGCGGTTTTATCGCAAATTTTAGTAAAAGTATATTTTCTTCCCTCTTGACACTATTTAGTTTTAATTTGAGTTTTAACTGTATATTTAGTAAGTGTTAACATAGTGATAAAATTATACAAGGTAATAGGTAACACTTTTTGAACCTGAAAAGAATGAGTCTTATAGGGGCATTGTGTAAAACTCCATCCTTCATCAAAAATTATTTAATAGATTAAATGTTAATTGTAGTCATGTTATGATATTTCATCTTAAAATCACGGTGCAACCACCTTATCCTGTGTTTGCTAAAAAACACTATGGTATCATTGCTGGTCTGGCTCAGATCTGGTTGGTGTTGAAAACCTAGAAACTTACATTTATAGACATGTAGAGAACACAGATGTTTAATGAAAGCTGAAAGTTCTGCTCCTTAGGTTATATATGGATGTAAGTACAATATTAATTGCCAGAGTCTTTAAAAAAAGGGGGCTTGGTTAGTTGGTACTTGAAAGAATGAGATCCAGTCAGAGCATTCCTGGAAGTGTTTAGAGGAATATTGCTCAAAATGTGTTCTTCTGAGGGCTATTAATGGAAGGAAGGGATAATATTCAGTAGTTTCCACATTTATATGACATTAGAACCCTTTTTATGGGAAGCTTTTACTGTTGTACTCTCTTGCCAAAGGTACTTTGAAAAATGCTGATCTAGAACAAAGTGTTCAGCTACAACCTTTAGGATTAGAAAGTCAGGTGATCCTTTACCTGGAAGATTAATACTTTGTTGATTTTCAACTTTAATAATTCAGCCATGTAATGTCCTTTTTATGGCTTTTGAAGGCAGTTTTTAGATAAGAAAATAAGAAAAAGAAGTTCTAACAACAGTGACAAATGAACATGAAAGTCTCTTCCAAAGATCTGGGTAGTCTAAAAACCAATAATTTCAAGAATAATTTACATATAATAGTGGGTAATACATTAAGGGTTTGTCATGGTTGTTAAGCTGATGGGATGGCCTGAGTTTTGTATGTTGTGGGTACCAGGTTTGCCAGTCCAGTGACATGGCATCTGTTCTTCAGGGATTCATGATTAATTAATTTTAGCTCTAAGAATAATCATTCTACCTTGAATACAGTATAACTCTATTTCTGAAACTTTTTTTTTTTTTTTTTTTTTTTTTTTTTTTTTTTTTTTTTTTTTTTTTTTTTTTTTTTTTTTAGCAAAGTAGAGCTTGCTTTGACATCTGATGGCAGGACAATAGTTTGCTACCATCCTTCTGTGGACATTCCATATGAACACACAAAAGTATGTATGAAGAAATCTCTTATAATTTTTAAGTTGTTATTAGAAATAGACATACTTCCTTATAGTATCTAAAAAGATGGATTTCCTTTTATTTGACTTTTTAAAATTTGGTTTAAACCTTTTGGCTTTTTTATTGTACTGTTTTGATTTTTCTCTTATTTCTATTTCATCTTCTATCTTTAAAGGCTTTTTTCAGCACAGAAATTGAATTATTAAAACACAATTGTGGCATCAGTTTTCTGATCTAAAATTTGGGATTTCTGACTAGTGACCAAACACATCTAATTATAAATACACTGTCCCATGCTACTCTATATTATAATCTAGTAAATTATGAAAAACTTGTATTTTAGAGTACTATTTCATAACTTCTGTATTGTATTGGGTCTAATAATCTCTTTATTGTTTGCTGAATTTTTTATTTGTTAGTTTTTTCTAATCGGCCAACACAGGCATATGTTTTAAGTGGCTTAGTTTAATTGTTTTCATATTTCTTTAAAAGTGAAGTACTAGGTAGAAGAGGTGTTGCTTTATTTTTGATACAATTTGTCCTCGGCCCAAGTTTTTATATTATTTTATATTTGAAAGGCTTTCTTCTCTTTTTTTAAGCCTTCTACTATATTTGGTAATGTTTGATTTGCTTTTTGAGGAGAAAATAATTAAATAATTGAAGTCATCACATGATGCATCTAGTGGTACCTATTTTTAAAGATTACCAATAGGGAGAGAATACTGGTTGATTTGACAGAATTAATTGTTATTGTGCTAATTTTTATTCTTTTTTTAACCTCACCATTTTGTCTGCCTGCTTTGTATTCTAGCCACATATCATAGTAATAATTCAGTACCTCTTTCGTTTCATTTCTTTGGGCACTGTGCAGAAAATAGGCCTAAGTCAGTAACTCTTGGCTTGTAAACCTTCCAGCTCGTACTACTTTGTGGCTTCTTCCCTTCTTATTTTGTGGTATATTTCTGGTTAACTGCTTTTTCCTGTTTCAGTAGTAATATTAAGAAGCCCAAGACTGCAGGGTTATTTCTCAGCATCCACATTCTCATTAATATATGGCTCTTTACATCCCTGAATCTGACCATTCTCCTATCCCTCCCAACTCTCAGAACTTTTTCACAGTACTTTTAGAACTTACTGTCATCAACAAAATCTCTCATAAACTTAACTTTTTCCAGAATGTTGCCTTCATCTGGCTTAACAGAAACCTGGCTGTACCCTAGGGCCAGTGCTTCCCCAGCCTTCTTAAGTAGTTGCTGTTTTCTTTCCTATACCTTTTTTTCTTTTTTACTGGGCCAAGAGGTGAGATAGGTGTCTCTGTAGCTCCTCATTGTCATATCCAGACCATTTTTCCTTCTCCCTAACAATTTCTAGCTTTGTCATTTAGGTCATTAAACTATACCATCTACTACCTTTTTGTGTGGCTGTTATCTAACAATCTGCAGTTTTCTTCTCCTCTCCCTCCATCCTTCCTTGAAGATTTTAGATGTACTTTCACACTCTCCAACACTGTTTCTGTCCTAATTCTTTCTTATTTCAGTATCTAGATAAGCTGTCTAATACCCTGGCCTCTCACTTGCTCTTTTCTCCCTACCTCAGCCTCTACTCCTGTGGTTGTACCCTAGAGATAGTTTAGTCACAAATAACTGGTTCACCTGTCTTCCAGTCTTGCTTTCAAGATTTCTACTAGCTTACTACCAACTGCCCCTAGTGTTTCAGCTCCAAAAATTATTTATCCTTCACTGGGACCACTATCAGTGGATTGAACCACTTTCTTACAGTTGTTCATGTATCTCACACATTCTAACTTCTCTCCTTACCCAGCATAGATTCCATGATCCATCATTATAATCCCTTGCATATATGCCCAACTCTCTGGTTCTTCTTTTTTTGTTGTACTCCCTTTGTTGTAACAGTTGTCTCTTCTCCCACATCAGTAAGTATTCCTCTCTCTAGTCTGGAAGATCACTCTTAGTCAGTTTACATGTCATCGCTCCTCTGCTGCTGCACTGGTATCCCTGCTGTTCTTCAAGTGTATTTAGGCAAGCTCCTGCCTCAGGGCCTTTGTATTTTCTGCTTCCTCTGCCTGTAATACTTTTACCACAGAAATCCTCATAGTTTATTTCCTTTCCTTTAGATCTTCTTATTCATTACCTAGTGAGGCCTTTATTGACTACTGCATTTGAAGTAGTAGTACCCCTACTCCTGGGCTCTTTATTGTCCTTTGTTCTACTTTTTTCAATAGCATTTATCATTTCTGACACACTGGGTATTTTCTTATTTTTCTGTCTATCTCCCACCACTGAAACGTAAGCTCCATGAGGACAGGGCCTTGTCTGTTTTGTTCCCTGCTATATCCTGAGCACCTGGAATCACAGTAGGTTCACAATGAATATTGTTATTTAAATGAATAAATTTATTTCTTTCTCACCATGCTTAGGTGAGGATAAGCACGTCATTAAACTATACCATCTACTGTTTTCTGTTTTCAGGGTAAGAAACATTCACAATGGGGGGCATGGCTTTTTTTTTGTTTCTCAACTAATAAATTGTAGATTGGGATGCACAGTAAGAAGCATTTGTGAAAACATGTCATTATTAGAATACAGTATGTTCTTTCTGAACCCAGATTTACAAATCTCATGATGATAGTATATAACATCAAATAAATATCCTCAAACCTGACTTAAAATTTAGACTTGATTTTCCTCCTTTCTCCAGGAGGTAGGGCTACAGCTCTAGTGGACCCTTTGATTCTCTAGGGCCTGGAAAGCATAGAGTGTACAAATAATCTGGCCATTTGTAGAAATACCAACTAAGGCTGGCCTTAGTAAAGTTAAGATGATTTGCATCTTTGGTTTTCTGGTCATTTATATTTGAATCTAAAGCATGTTGATTATCTTCCATAGATCCAGGTAAAAAGAGCCTTCTTTTCTGCTTCTGCGTGGTGTATGTTTTATTAAAAGTACTAATATTCTCAAAATGTTTTCCAATTTAGGATTTCTAGTTTAGGAAAATAAAGGTATTCTACCAGAGGCAAAAAGTAATAATTAAAATGATTGGAAAAATAAAGTAAAAGTATAAGTGCTAGGCAGTTCTTTTTGGTGGTTGATATGGTGAAAATTTTTGAATGTCAAGTTTTTAAATTCTTAAGAAAAACTAGAAATTCAGGATAATAGTTATGAATGTTTTATGAAATTGAGATTCAGTTTTATTTTAATTTTTCCTTTTAAATGAAACATTCATGTACTCTTTCTTTGAAGTTGATCAAGGAGATCAAATAGTACCTAATAATCAGTTCTGAGTCTTCCATTGGCTCCTGGTATAGACTTCAAAGAGTCTAGAATTCTAATATCTTTTATCTGTATGCCTGGGAAGGGTGGGGGAGGAACCTGTTTTTAATCACACAAAGCAGAGAGAATTTGTGATGTATTAGAACTGAGCCTGCTTGGGAGTAGAACTGTAGACCGTGAATATTCATTGATACTCAAAAATAAATTAACTTTTTGATAATATTTAAAACATTTGATCTTAAGCAACAAATTTAGTGACCTAAAATAGAAAATATAGGTTCCAATTCCATATTTCCTAGCACCCCTAAGGGTCTGATGCAAATAAGAGATAATATTTTAATATAATTTTAAGTGTCTATGGAGCAATTTTTCTTTAATTTTATGTCTCTTTTTTTTCTGTTTGAGGACATAAAAGAAATATTAATACCTACCTACTCTGAGAGAACTCTGAGAGAATAAGAGACAGCTAATCGTACTATATATTATTATTTCACTTGAGCCTCATCAAACCCTTATTAGATAGATATTACTTCTCTGATTTTATAGAAAGGAATATTAAGAGCTTAAACAACTTGCCCAAGGTCACAGAACCTAGTAAGTGATAGACTCAGAGTCCAAAGTTCAAGTTCTTAACTTCTTCATTATACTTCCTCCTTACCCCTCCCATACTGCATAAGCAGTTCCTTATTTCTATTTATGTCAAATTGTTGTTTAAATTTAATTTTGAAGGCCTTTCATAATCTAGTTTCTTGAGATCCATTTCTTTCCTTTTTTTTGCTATTTTTATAAAATTATATATTATTGATTATGTTATTACAGTTGTCCCATTTCTCCCCCATCATTCCCCTCCACCCTGCATACCTCCCACCCACATTCCCCCCCCCTTTAGTTTATGTCCATGTGTCATAAGTTCTTTAGTTCTACATTTTCCACACTATTCTTGCCCCCCTGTCTGTTTTCTACCCACCATCTATGCTACTTATGCTCTGTACCTTTTCCCCCTCTCTCCTCCTCCCACTCCCCTGTTGCAAATCCTTCATGTGATCTCCATTTCTGTGTTGTGCTCCTGGTCTAGTTGTTTGCTTAGTTTGCTTTTGTTTTAGGTATGGTTGTTAATAACTGTGAGTTTGCTGTCTTTTTACTGTCCTACTTTTTATCTTCTGTTTCTTAGATAAATCCCTTTAATATTTCATATAATAAGGGCTTGATGATGATGAACTCCTTTCACTTGACCTTATCAGGGAAGCACTTTGTCTGCCCTTCCATTCTAAATGAGAGCTTTGCTGGATAGAGTAATCTTGGATGTGGGTCCTTGCCTTTCATGACTTTGAATACTTCTTTCCAGCTCCTTCTTGCCTGCAAGGTTTCTTTTGAGACATCAGCTAATTGTCTTCTGGGTACTCCTTTGTAGGTAACTCTCTCCTTTTCTGTTGCTGCTTTTAAGATTCTCTTCTTATCTTTAATCTTGGGAAGTGTAATTCTGATGTGCCTTGGTGTGTGCTTCCTTGGGTCCAACTTCTTGGGGACTCTCTGAGCTTCCTGGACTTCCTGGAAGTCTATTTCCTTTGCGAGATTGGGGAAGTTCTCCTTCATTATTTGTTGAAATAAGTTTTCAATTTCTTGCTCTTCCTCTTCTCCTTCTGGCACCCATATGATTCAGATGTTGGGATGTTTAAAGTTGTCCCGGAGGTGCCTAACCCTCTTCTCATTTTTTTAAATTCTTGTTTCTTTATTCTGTTTTTGGATGAATGTTTATTTCTTCCTTGTGGTCCAAATTGTTGATTTGAGTCCCAGTTTCCTCCCCTTCACAGTTGGTTCCCTGTATATTTTTCTTTATGTCACTTTGCATAGCCTTTACTTTTCCTCCATTTTGCAACCATACTCAACCATTTCTCTGAGCATCTTGATTACCAGTGTTTTGAACTCTGCCTCTGATAGATTAGCTACCTCTTCATTGCTTAGTTGTTATTTTTGGAGCTTTGATCTGTTCTTTTATTTGGGGTTTATTTCTTTGTCTCAGTGCACCTTAGGTTGTAAGGGGTGGAGCCTTAGGTATTGTCCAGTGTAGGGCAACCCACTTGGCTTTGATGATATGCTGTATGTGGGGGAAGGGTAAGAGAGGAAACAATGCCACTTGCTTGTCTCTGGGCCAACTTTCAGTCACTTCCCCCGCTACCTACAATGAAATTGCACCCTTCTGATGCTGACTCCTGGGTGGGTGGGTTTATGTACATTCTAGGACCCTATGGGTCTCTCCAACAATCTCTCCTGTGAGGCTGGGAGTTCTTCCTGCCTCCATAACCCACGCAGGTTTTAACAGCCAGAGGTTTTGAGGCTTTATTTCACCATGCTGCAACCCTGGGTTGCATGGTTTATCTCGTTCCCCAGTTGTTCCTCCCCATTTATCTGCACACAAATGTGGAATCGCCAGCCGCAGCCTCCCCACCCAGTCTTCCAGCTGCTGCCTTGCTACGTGTCCTCTTCACCCCTCCTACCAGTCTGAATGAATGTTTCTTCTTTAATTCCTTAGTTGTTGGACTTCCATATAGCTCCATTTTCTGTCAGTACTGGCTGTTTTTTCTTTTTAAATTTGTTGTTGTCCTTCTTTTGGTTATAGGAGGAGGCAAAGTGTATCTACCTATGCCTCCATCTTGGCTGGAAGTCCCATTTTTTAAGATTACTTTGTTGTGTTCTTACTATACTCCTTTACTCAGAGGATTTGTTATTCCTTGTAAAATATATTCTGCCCTCTGTCAAGTGTCTGACTTGGCTCTCATTCTACTTCTCACTGATATTTTTGTTACTTTACTTTTCTGATATACTTATGCCACTTTCATGAACTTATATATTACATTTTAAAGAGGTCTTACCGTTTCATGTACATAAGCTCAGTAAATATAAGTATGCACTAAAAAATTACCATAAAGCATCATTTTTTGCCATTTCAGTCATCTAACATAAACACACTGAAATTTTTCCTGCTTCCATTTTATACGAGAAATAATCCTTTTCTTTTTTTATTACACAATATTCTTTTTATTCCATATAAGGAAATCAATTATATACTCACCTTGTCCAGACCTCCTATCCCTAGCTAAGAAATTTAATCTTTACTTAATCAATCTTTAGCACACACCTTTCCCATTCTTTTTACTGACATTTCTTTTGTGTTTTTCATGGAATTTATATAGGTGATGTTGGTTAATAAAATTATATAGATATCAGGTACACAATTCTGTAATATTGTACATCATCTGTATTGTATTGTGTGTTTGCCACCACCCCAAGTCAAGTCTCCAGAATTGTCCTTTTCAATGAAAGATTTATTATTATATCTCACTTTAATTTTATTCAAAGTAGAGACGAGACTTCTAATTTAAAAAATAATAATGAGCACAATTTATAGTTTTGAGAAATAGGAACTAAAGTAATGTCTTGATTATTGAGGGGGAAGCAGAGCTTTAAATAATACATTTATTATTGGAAAAGAAACCCAGAACCTGATCTGAGAAGAAAAATATTCCTTATTCTTTCTTTTAAAGATATTATTTATTTATTTTTAGAGAGAGGGGAAGGGAGGGAAAGAGGGAGAGAGAACCTTGAATGTGTAGTTGCCTCTTGCACGCCCCCTATTGGGGACCTGGCCTGCAACCCAGGCATGTGCCCTGATTGGGAATTGAACCAGTGACCCCTTGGTTTGCAGGCTGGCATTCAGTCCACTGAACCACACCAGCCAGGGCTATTTCTTATTCTTTAATCAATAATGTAACTAAGTTAAACTGTGTTCAGATAACTTACCTACCCACTTTGAGGTACTGTAATGGATTCTTGAGAATGGTAATTGTTTCATCATAAATTCAATCAAATGCTGGCTAACATTTGTGCATTTCAATGCTGTTCATTACTGATTATTTTGCAGCCTATCCCTCAGCCAGATCCTGTGCATAATTATGAAGAAACACTAGATCAAGTACTGAAAATCAGATTAGAAGAAAAAGAAGAACACTTGGAACAAGGACCTATGATAGAACAACTTAGCAAAATGTTCTTTACTACGAAGCACCATTGGTATCCTCGTGGACAGTAAGTTTTGTTTTCTTTTCTTCAGCTCCCACTAGATACACTGAAGTACTTTGCATTAATGAACTTCTGCATGGAGAAATTAATACCCAGTATGATCACCTACTCCAAATATATAGATTTTATTGCAGTATCATTGACATATAACATTATATAAGTTTCAGGCATACAACATCATGATTTGACATATATACATATCACATTTTCTTTATCCATTCATTCATTGATGGACACTTAGGCTATTTCTATGTTTTGGCTATTAAAAATAAAGATAATGCTACAGACACTACTGTAAATAATGGGGTGCATATATCTTTTTCAATTAGTGCTTTTGTTTTCTTTGGCTAAATACCTAGGATTAGAATTGCTCAATCATTTGGTAGTTCAAGTTTTATTTTTTGGAGGACTGCCCTGCTGATTTCTATAGTGGTTGCACCAATTTACATTCCCACCAGATCACTTAATATATTACAGTATATATTTAAATCTACATACACTGTACCTGAAATGAAATAGTACTTTTCCTTTATTTTAGTGGGGGAATTTAAACAAAGGTTTCAGTGAATTTTGCAAGAATTCTCAAAAAATATTTCCATTCTGTGATATAGTCATTTAACATACTATTTTTTTGTCTTCCTGATAAATTTGGTTTCATCCCTTTATCTATTTCTTTAAGAGATTTTGAGTTACTGCAAAAGGTAAAAAAAGTAGGGTATACAGCAAGTAATTGGGCAGGGTATATTGTTCTCAGTCCCTTTAGTAGTTTACAGTTGCCCCTCTGTAAATACTCATATTTTATGACATTGATTCTAACTCCTGTCTGACTCTGGCTTTAATGTTTTCTTCTCTTTCTTTCTCTCTCATCTCAAAACTGTGAGCTGTCTTTTTTCATTGTTTATGTTTGTTTGAGCACCTTTTGTTCTTATTCACTGTGTCCCCAGTAACAGTCCTGGCCTGGCATATTTACCACTAGGCATGCTGTGGGACTAATGAAATATACGGTATTTTGCTGTGCATAATGCACTCTGGTGTTTAATGCACACCCATGTTTTTGTGCACATTATACATGGGGCCATGGTGTGTAATCATTATACCCACGTATAATGCACCTCTTTATTTTCCCTCAAAAATTTGGGCAAAAATGTGCTCACTGTACATGGCAAAATATGGGTACATTCATTGAGCTGCTTTACTAAGTGCTGGGTAATCAGAATCACAATCCTTATTTTGAAGTTGTTTATAGGCAAGGACGAAACAGGGTAAAAGCCAAATGATTAAGCTTTGAAGGATGGTTAGTAGTAACCAATGGGGAATGGGGAAGAGGCTCCACCAGCAGAGAGAACAGCATGTGTTGGAATGTACCAAGAAATTTGCAAGTAGTTCAGCTTGGATAGGACCCCAAATATGAGGAGAGGATTTAGGAAGTGTCTTATGAAGGATTTTATGTTGTGCTGAGGAGTTTATATCTTATTTCATTGCCACATTTTAAGAAGCAAACTGACATGTCCAGCTTTTGTACATTAGAAAATGATTAAGTAGGCTCTGTATTTGGGATAAGGTGACATTTGGAAAGGTTGGAGTCAGACCTGTTAGGGAACTACTATAATAGTCCAGATAAAAAATATTGAAAATCTAAGTGGAAGGACCAGCAGTGGGAATCAGATGGGGGAAAATAAAAGAGAGGACTATCTTTAAGAACTTGAATAAGCAGCAGTAGGTGACTCAACGGGGCATGGGTGGGGGCAGATGGAAGTGATAAGATACCTCTCACCTTTCTGACAGGTGTGGTGCTGCCATTCATACAAGTGGAGAAACAGGTTTGGGAGTGAAGTAGATGAACCCGTTGTTGGTTATGTTGAGTCTGAAGGGTCTGTGGAACATCCCCTGGGGAGCAATTCTGAAAGCAAGTGAATGTATAGATTTGGAGCTCAATTTACTTTTTGTTTCTCTTTAGAAGGTGTTTATTTCCTTCCCTATCCTTAGTCTTCATATTGATCCCTCAGGTCTGTGCCTCATCTTCCATGTCTTGCTAAAATTCATTCCAAGAGTTTCAATTACATTTGTTATATAGATACATGCAACCTGCTTTGTTAATACATTTTTTCATTTCCTCAGTCTTACTCCCAATATCATTGCCCTTAGAATGTTTCAAACTAGACATCTGCTCATTATAACAAAACACAGCTCCTCTTTTCCTGTCTTAAAAAAACCTCTTTATTAATCTTTCTGTAATAAAAGTGGTATTTTTGTATGCATTTCCCCCAAAAAATCTGATATTTGTTTGGCCACCATGGTGTCTTTCAATTCCTGCTTCTATTTTATATCCCCTTTCTTGATTTTTCTTTCTTATTTAGCACCAACCCACTTTGCTTATGCATGCTATCTGGCTTTTCCCCTATTTAAGTAATTGTAAGTTAGGGTATGTGAAAAAAAATTAGCAAGCTATTTCATAGCCCCAGATCTAAATCATTACTGTATTCTAAGATTTCTTTCCAGGATTTATAGAATCTCTCATGTTTATCTTTTATTTCTTGTCATTATTCAAACATTTTAGTTCAAGTCCTACATTGTTTACTTTAGGTTTAATTTGTTTTTTTTCCCTAGTTTTTTAAGACTCATTGTTTAGAAACCTGCCTTTTTAACTTAAGCATTTAACGCTATAAGTTTCCCTTTCATCACTGCTTTAGTTGCATCCTACAAATTTTTATTTGTTTTCATTTTGTTTAGTTCAAAATTATTTCTAATTTCTTTGTGATTTCTTCTTTGACCCTTAAGCGGTGTGTTAATTTCCAAATATTTCAAAATTTTCCAGAAATCTTTCTGTTACTGATTTCTAGTTTAATTCTGTTGTGACCTATGATCACAAAACATACTTTGTATGATTTCAGCCTTTTATATTGATTAGGATTTTATTTTATGGCCCAGATTATGGTCTGTCTTGGTGAATGTTTCATGTGCATTTGAAAAGAAAGTGTGTGTTCTGCCATTGCTGTGAGTGGTGTTCGAAAAATATTAATTAGGTCTAGTTGGCTGATATTATTGTTCAAGTTGTCTGTATCATTACTAATTTTCTATTTATTTGATCAATTATTACAAGAAGAATGTTGAAATTTACCGCTACAGTTGTGGAGTTTTCTTTTTCTCCTTTCAATCAATTCTATCTGCTTTGTCTTCATAAATTTTGAAGCTCTGTTATTGGTTAGATATACATTTTTATTTTTATATCATCTTGATGAATTGACACCTGTATCTTTATGAAGAGTTCTTTTGTTGTTGTTGTTACTCTACACCCAAGGCCATGCTTATTGATTTTAGAGAGAGGAGAAGGGAGGGGAGAGGGAGGGAAAGAAAGATTGATGTGAGAGAGAAACATCCATTGGTTGCCTCTCGTACATGCCCCAGCCAGGCACCAAACCAGCAGCTTAGGCATGTGCCCTGACTAGGAAGCCAACCCACAACGCTTTGGTTTATTGGACAATGCTCCAGCCAGCTGAGCCACATTGGTCAGGGCTGAAGTGTTCTTTTTTATTACTGCTAATATTTCTTTGTCTGTATTTAATATAGCCTCTCCGGCCTTCTGTTGATTAGCATTTGCATGATACATCTTTTTCTGTTTTTTTTTTTTACTCTCACCCTATCTGTCTTCATATTTAAAGTGGGTTTCTTATAGGTAACATATGGTTGGGTTTTGCTTTCTGTTCTGATTTTTCATTTCAGTATCGAGCTGTCTAAAATGCTTTCTTCCTTTAATTTTCAGTACTTTCACTCTTCCTCTGCCATTTGCTCTAACTCCCTTCCTTCATGAAATTTCATTTGATTTAGTTACTTTAAATTAGCTGCTACCTCTGTTAGCACAAGTATATGTAACTGTAGTTTATTAGATATTTGTTAATGTTATATTTGTGGGTACATTTTTGGTTGTATCTTCTGCTCTAGATTTTTTTTCAATTACAGTTGTCATTTAGTGTTACTGAGTTGGCCAAAAATTTTGTTTGTTTTTTTCCATAAAATAAAAGACATTTTTTATTTTCACCAATAACTTTATTGATTTGGATATTTTGAGTATATTGGCTATCTCCCACCATTGCCTATCTCCCACTTGGCTAGTGGGTAGAGGCCAGGGGTGCTGCTAAACATCTTCCAGTGCATAAGACAGCCCCACAGCAAAGAATCGTTTGGCCACAAAGTCAATAATACCAAGAAACTTTGCAAACCACTTTTGACACATTCAGTCAGTCACAGCACCTTCTCCATACACTGCACAAATCTTTTTGTGTGTGTTTCAGTTGCATTTTTACCTTTTCTGACATAACAAAGCATAATATGCCAAAATTTGTTCATTTTCTTCCATCTTCAATATTAAAATGGATACACAAAAATTCCGCAGTTTTAATAAGGTTTTTTTTTAAATGCACGCTGATGTGACAGCTATCATAGTGTGATTTAACAAAATTGATTCAAAGGAAGTTAAAGACCACTAAGTGCTACTAGAGCCATTGTATAGAAAAAAACTAAATGAACTTTTTGGCCAACCCTATAGTTTATATTAGTTTTAGATGTACAGCAGTGGTTAGACATTTATATAATATATGAAGTGATCCCCCCACTAAGTCTAATACTCACCTGGCACCACACACAGTTATCACAATATTATTAACTATATTCCCTGTGCTGTACTTTACATCCCTGTGACTACTTTATAACTACCAATCTGTACTTCCTAGTTCCTTTGCCTTTTTCACCCAGTCTCCCAACCTCTCTTCCATCTGACAACCATCAGTTTGTTCACTGTATCTATGAGTCTGTTTCTGTTTTTCTTTTTTTTAAATTTTTAAACTTAACTTTTAGAGAGAGAGAAGAATGAAAGGAGGTGGGGGGTAGGAGAGAGAGAGAAACATCAATTTGTTGTTCCACTTATTTATGCATTCATTGGTTGATTCTTGTATGTGCCCCGACTGGGGATTGAATCTGCGAATTTGGCCTATTAGGATGATGTTCTAATCAATTGAGCTACCTGGCCAGGGACCAAATCTGTTTTTGTTTTTTTAATTTGTTTATCTTTTTCTTTAGATTCCACATATAAGTGAAATCATATGGTAGTTGTCTCTCTCTGTCTGACTTATTTCACTTAGCATAATACGCTCTAGGTCCATCCATGTTGTCACAAATTGTAACATTTCATTCTTTTTTATGGCCAAGTAATATTGCACTGTGTAAGTACCACTTTTTTATCAGTCATCTATTGATGAGAACTTGGGTTGCTTTCATATCTTGGGTATTGTAAATAACATATGGGTGCATATATATTTCAGTGAACATATAGATGCATATATATTTTTGAATTAGTGTCTCAGATTTCTTCAGGTATGCCTAGAAATGGAATTGCTGGGTCAATTCCATTGGTAGTTTTATTTTTAATTATTTGATGATTCTCCATACTGTTTTTCGTAGTGGCTGCACCAGTTTGTAATCCAACAGTGCATGGGGGTTTTGTTTTCTCCACTTCCTTGCCATCACTTGTTTGTTGATTTATTGATGATAGCCATTCCAGCAGATGTGAGGTGATACCTCATTGTGGTTTTGACTTACATGTCTCTGATGATTAGTGATGTTGAGCATCTTTTTATATGTCTATTGGCTATCCGTGTGTCCTCTTTGGTGAAATGTCTGTCCTGGTCCTCTGCACATTTTTTAATTTGATTGTTTGGGGGTTTTTTGGTGTTAAGATGTATGAGTTCTTATAGGTTATTAACCCCTTAACAGATGTAACATTGGTGAATATCCTCTCCCATTCAGTAGGTTGTCTTTTTGTTTTGTTGATGGTCGTCTTTGCTATGCGTATTTTTTTTAGTTTGATGTAGTCCCATTTGTTTATTTTTTCTTTTGTCTTTCTTGTCCAAGGAGCTACATTAGAAAAAATATTACTAAAGGCAATTCCAGAGAGTTTACTGCCTATGTTTTTTTGTAGGAATTTTATGGTTTCAGGTCTTACATTTAAGTCTTTAATCCATTTTGAGTTTATTCTTATATATGGTTTAAGAAGGTGGTCTAGGTTTAATTTTCTTTAATGTGTGTCCAGTTTTCCCAACAAAATCCATACATGATAAGACATCTGTAAGTGCTATTTGATATTTATTGAGTATATTTTAGACTTGACTTTGTCAGGCTTTGGGCTGTGAGGGTCTTGAGCATTTTGAAGGCATTCTTGAACAGTGAAAATGGTTGAGCAGTGTAAAAGCTGAATCATGTTTTTATAAGATAGCTCTTAGCATTTTTAGGGCCACAGACTCATTAAGAAATTGATGAAATATGTGAATCCATTTCCCAGAAAAAACACATATTCAAAATTTTATAAATTTCAGAAAGTTCATGACTTTCCAAAACTGTGCTGCATTTGAGAGTACACCTTCCTGGGATACTATTGCACTAGTAAAACCTTGATTATCTGGCACATAATTGGAACCCATAAGAAAACTGTAATTTTCTCTATGCCACTATAAATGTATGTAAAAATGTTTATATAAGTGATTTTCTATATGTATTTTTTAATTTTTAATTTTTCATTTTTCATTACAGTTGACATTCAATATTAGTTTCTGGTATACAACAGAGTGGTTAGACATTTATATTACTTATGAAGTGATTTCCCCTGATAAGTCTAGTATCCACCTGGCACCATGCATAATTATTACAGTATTATTGACTATACTCCCTGTGTTATACTTTACATCCCTGTGACTATTTTGTAACTGCCAATTTGTACTTAATTCCTTTCACCTTTTTTATCCAGGCTTCCAGTCCTCCACTCCAACACTCATCAATTTACTCTGTGTCTATGAGTGTGCTTCCATTAGTTGTTTGTTTGTTTTCTAGACTCCACATATAAGTGAAATCATATGGTATTTGTCTTTCTCTCTCTGACTTATTTTACTTAGCATAATACCCTCTAAGTCCATCAATGATGTCACAGATACGCTATATATATTATTCTACAATTTAGTGTTTCATGTTACTATATATAGATGTACTCACATCTTTTTCCAACTTAATTTCTATATTTTGGGAAATTTTAGAAAATCAGCATCAGAAAAAATAATGTCTAGGAAAGTTGCCTGTATGAAGTCTTAAGATAAATGAAAAATGCTTTCGATATATGAATCATAACAACTAAAGAGCGTATGATACATGTATTTTTATCATTTGTGGTATAGAAATCCTTACATTGTATTTCCACATTAGCAAAAAAGTTAAAAAAAAAATCTAACTCAGATCAACTTGCCAAAATCTGGCTTTACAGCAATTGTTTGAAGACAACTCATCATCAAAAACCACATGTACTTTGCAGAAATTTTCTTGCATCAATACAGAAAATAAGGTAATGCAGAGAAGCAAAAAAAAAATTCTTTAAAAAAAAATCTTCACCCAAGGATATACTTATTGATTTCAGAGAGAGAGGAAGGAAGAAAGACAGAGAGAGAGAGAAACATTGATCAGTTGCCTCCTGTACGTGCCCCAGTGGGGTTCAAACTTGCACGCTAGATATGTGCCCTGACTGGGAATTGACCCTCAACCTTTTGGTGTATGGGATGCTCCAACCAACTGAGCCACCTGGCCAGGGCAAGAAGAATTCTTGGTGAAATTACTCAAAAGATGACCACTGCTAGCAGTTCATTTGTTTTTTTCTTTGTATCTATACATAAGATGTGTTAATTTGCTTATTTTTATATGGTTTTAATTATGTTGTATATTTAAATTTGCATCCTGTATCTTCTCTTCCCCCAATTAATATTTTAACCATTTTTTATATTGCTTTAGAATAGATTTACATAAGAGGAATTACTAGATCAAAAGTTACAACTATTTAAAAATATTTTTGATATATCTTGCTGTACTGCTTGTCAAAAGTATTGTGCCAATTAATGCTTTAATCAATCAGGTCTGATGTTCCTTATTTCACCACACTTGTGCTTAGATTGGGCATTATGACTTTATAAATATTTCTAATTGCAGAAACATGTAAGTTTCATCATTGTTTTAATTTTCATTTTTTTCATTTTTTGGTGACATTGTACATTTCTCAATAAACCTATTATGAACCTCTCATCCTAGTGTATATTAAAACATGATTTTGCAGCTGAGTTCTCCATTGAGAGGAAAACATCCCCTTTTAAATAAAACTTTAATAGAACATGTTCACAATGTGCTACTTCTTTATTGTAAACACAATTACTGGTTTTTAATTAAAGATCAATCATCCTTGTTACCAATTGAAATTTTCCTCAAAGTCTGAAAGAAGATTTTCAAAATAAAACTTTACTAGAGCATATTCACAATGTGCTATTTCTTTATTATAAGGATAATTATTACTTTTTAACAGTCATCCAGGTTACCTTATTGAAATTGTCCTCAAGATCTCAATGAAGGTTTTCCAAAATGTTTAATTACTGGAAAACAGTTTTCACTCAGGGCTTATTAAATTTGGCTTATTAAGTACTGAGATATATTTAACAGCTTATGTATATAGTTTGATTGATTTGATTGAATATTAATAAATGGCAAAATAAACATAGAAATTTGATACATATATCTGAAACAGTTAACTTTTATTAAAATAAGTAATCAAATATTTTCTTTTTTTCAAGGTATCATAGACGTCGTAAGAAATTGAATCCTCCAAAAGACAGATGATATTGAGGTTTTCAGAAATCAAAGAAAAATGGTTTCCTGTGTCTCATTTGCCTCATTTGAGGAAATGCATCAAGTATATTCACTACTATGCTATATAGTAAAATAATAATAAAATTTCTTCTCATCTATTATAATGTGTATTTCTTTATGTATATTAAGTAGTTCTGCATTTGACATTCTTAAAGAAACCTACTTTATTTTCCCTTTGAGATATTAGTCTACCATTTATTTTCATGTGACTAGTATGATTAAGTATCTTACATTATCAGGCAGATTTTGTTAGTAGTGTAAATATGGTTACTAGAAATATGCATGATTCTCCTTCTGGAAATATTTTTTATTTTTTAAACTTTATTGTTTACACTATTGCAGATGTCCCCATTTTTCTCACTTTACCCACCTCCATCCAGCCCTCATACTCCCTTCCCTCAGGCCATCACCACTCTGTGTCTATGAGTTATACACATGTACTTTGGCTACTCCCTTCATCTTTTGTCTTGTTCCCTTATTCTCTCTCCCTTCTGACAGCTGTCATTATGTTCCGTATATCCCTGCTTCTGTTTCTATTTTGTTCATCAGATTCCACATATAAGCAAGATCTTATGGTATGTCTTTCACTGACTACCTTATTCCCTTTGGCATAATAGTCTCTAGATCCATCTATGCCATAGCAACAGATAAGAGTTCCTCCTTTTTTACTGCTGCGTAGTATTCCATTGTGTAAATGTACCACAGCTTTTTTATCCACTCATCTACTGGTGGGCACTTGGGCTGTTTCCAGATCTTGGCTGTTGTAAATAATGCTACTATGAACATAGGGGTACATATATTCTTTTAAATTGGTGCTCTGGGATTTTTAGGATGTATTCCCAGAAGTGGGATCTCTAGATCAAAAAACAGTTTCATTTTTAATTTTTTGAGGCAACTCCATACTGTTTTTCACAGTGACTGCAATGGTCTACATTCCCACCAACAGTTTTTGAGGATTCCCTTTCCTCCATATCCCTGCCAACATTTGTTGTTTGTTTATTTCTGCTAGTCATTCTGATGTATGAGGTGATACATCATTGTGGTTTTAATTTACATTTCTCTGATGATTAGTGATGTTGAGCACTTTTTTCATATGTCTTTCAGCCATCTGTGTGTCCTCTTTGCAGAAGTGTTTATTCAGGACTTTTGTCCGTTTTTAAATTGGATTTTTTTTTCTTCCTGGTGTTGAGTTGTGTGAGTTTTATGTATTTTGGAAATTAACCTCATATCAGATGTATCATTGACAAATATATTCTTCCATACAGTGGATTCCCTTTTCCTTTTATTGATGGTTTCTTTAGCTGTACAAAAGCTTTTTAATTTGATGTTGTCCCATTGTTTATTTTTTCCTTTGTTTCTTTTGACCTAAGAGATATATCTGCAAAAATATTGCTTTTTAAGGTGTCTGAAACATTTTACTGCCTATGTTTTCTTCTGGAATTTTTATGATTTTGCAGCTTACATTTAAGTCTTTTTTTATTATATTTTATTGATTATAATATTACAGTTGTCCCATTTCTCCCGCATCATTCCTCTCCACCCTTCACACCCCCTCCCACCCACGTTCCCCCCTTTAGTTCATGTTCATGTGTCATAAGTTCTTTAGCTTCTACTTTTCCCACACTATTCTTGCCTTCTCCCTATTTTCTACCTACTGTCTATGCTACTTATTCTCTGTACCTTTTCTCCCTCTCCCCTCCTCCCACCCCCTGTTGCTAACCCTCCATGTGATCTCCATTTCTGTGTTCCTGCTCCTGGTCTAGCTGTTTGCTTAGTTTGCTTTTGTTTTAGGTGTGGTTAATATCTGTGAGTTTGCTGTCTTTTTACTGTCACATTTTTTATCTTCTTTTTCTTAGATAACTACCTTTAACATTTCATATAAGGGTTTGGTGATGATGAACTCCTTGAACTTGACCTTATCTGAGAAGCACTTTATCTTCCCTTCCATTCTAAATGACAGCTTTGCTGGATAGAGCAATCTTGGATGTAGGTCCTTGACTTTCATGACCTGGAATACTTCTTTCCAGACCCTTCTTGCCTGTAAGGTTTCTTTTGAGAAATCAGCTGACAGTCTGATGGGAACTCCTTTGTAGGTGACTGTCCCCTTATCCCTTGCTGCTTCTAGAATTCTCTCCATTTTAATCTTGGGTAATGTAATTATGATGTGCCTTGATGTGTTCCTTCTGGGGTCCAACTTCTTTGGGACTCTCTGAGCTTCCTGGACTTCCTGGAAGTCTATTTCCTTTGGCAAATTGGGGAATTTCTCCTTTATTATTTGTCCAAATAGGTTTTCCACTTGTTGCTTTTCCTCTTCCCCTTCTGGTACCCCTACAATTCAGATGTTGGGATGTTTAAAGATGTCCTGGAGGTTCCTAAGCCTCCTCATTTTTTTGAATTCTTGTTTCTTCATTCTTTTCTGTTTGGTTTTTTCTTTCTTCCTTCTGGTCCACTGCATTGATTTGAGTCCCAGTTTTCCTCCCATCACTATTGGTTCCCTATGCATTTTTCTTCATTTCACTTATTGTAGCCTCCATTTGTTCCTCTAATTTGCGACCAAAATCAACCAGTTCTGTGAGCTTCCTAATCACCAGTGCTTTGAAATGTGCTTCTGATAGGTTGGCTACCAGTGCTATGAGCTGTGCATCTGATAGGTTGACCACCTCCTGGTCACTCAGATGAATTAGCTCCGGGCCCCGGTCTGTTCTCCCTTTTGAGCCATCCTTGGTTTTGTTTTTTTTGTTTTTGTCTGGTCATGGCTGTTACGTAGTGAGGGGTGGAGCCTTAGGCATTCACCAGGGTGGGGCAGCCCAGTCACTGGGTTGCAATGCTGGATGTGGGGGCAGGGTCCAAGAGGGAACAATGGTGCTTGCTTCACTTTTTGCCAGGTTTCAGTCACTTCTGCTGCTTCCCCCAAGCAAACTGGACCCCTCTGGTGCTGATTTCCGGGTGGGTGGGCCTGCACATGCTCCAGGACCCTGTGGGTCTCCCCAGTGAACTCTCCTGTGAGGCTGGGACTCTCTCCCATTACCTCAGCCCTTACAAGTATTTTCAATGGGTGCTTTTAGGCTTCACTTCCCAGCGCTGGGGCCCTGTTCCACAGTCTATCTTGCTGCCATTTTCACCTGGTTTATCTGTGCGGGAATGTGTGTCCGCAGTCCACTTGGCTGCCTGTGCACCTGGAGTGACTGCTCGCCCAGACCACCACTGACTTATTCCTCCTCCATCCGACTCCACCAGCTGCGGACTCTGCCGGCCGCTGACTCTGCCCCTCTTACCAGTCTGGGTGAGTCATTGTTGTTGGTCTCCCAAACAATTCAATTTTCCCTCTGTCCTGGTTGGGTTTTCTTTGTTTTTGTTCTATGTTTTTGTTGTCCTTAATCTTGGTTGTGAGAGGAGCCACAGCGTGTCCAGCTATGCCTCCATCTTGGCCGGAAGTTACATTTAAGTCTTTTATTCATTTTGAGTTTGTTCTTGTGTGTGGTGTAAGTTGGTGAACTAGTTTCAGTTTTTTGCATGTACCTGTCCAGTTTTCATAACACCACTTATTGAAGAGACTGTCTTTATTCCATTGTATGCTCTTCTCTTTTGTCAAATATTAATTGACCATGAAGGCATGGGTTTATTTCTAGGTTCTCTGTTTGGTTCCAATGATCTATATGCCTATTCTTACACCAGTACCAGTCTGTTTTGATTACAGCACCTTGTAGTATAGTTTGATATCACGTGTTGTGATACCTCCAACTTTGTTCTTCTTTCTCAAGATTGCTAAGGCAATTTGGGGTCTATTTTTGGTTCCATATAAATTTTTGAAATATTTGTTCTGGATCTGCGAAATATGCCATTGGCATTTTAATAGAAATTGCATTAAATCTATATATTGCTTTGGGTAGCATGGACATTTTAATGATGTTAATTCTTTCAATCCATGAACATGGTATATGCTTCCACTTAATTTGTATCTTCCTCATTTTCTTTCTTCAGTGTCCTATAGTTTTCTGAAAAGAGGCCTTTTACCTCCTTGGTTAGATTTATTCTAGGAACCTTGTTTTTCTGTCATTGTTGCAATAGTAAGTAGCATTGTTTTCTTAGTTTTTCTTTCTGATAGTTCATTATTGGTGTATAAAAATGCCATCAATTTTTGAATATTAATTTTGTAACTTGATACTTTGCCACATTCTTTTATTAGATCTAGTAATTTTTTTGTGGAGTCTTTAGGGTTTTCTACGTATGATAACATGTAATCTGTGAATAATGACAATTTTACTTCCTTCTTTCCAATTTGGATACTTTTTATTTCTTCTTCTTGTCTGATCACAGTGGCTACAACTTCAGTATTATGTTGAATAAGAGTGATGAAAGTGGACACCCCTGTCTTGTTCTTGATCTTAAGGGAAACACTTTTTTTTTTGCCCTTTGAGTATGATATTGGCTGTAGGTTTTTCATATATGGCCTTTATTACGTTGAGGTATGATCTCTTTATTCCCACTTAGCTGAGAGTTTTTGTCATAAATGGGTGCTATATTTATTGAATGCTTTTCTGCATCTGTTGACATGATCATGTGATTTTTATCTTTTATTTTGTTTATGTGATGTATCATATTTATTCATTTGTGAATATTGTGCCATCTTTACATCCCTGGGATAAATCCCACTTGATCATGACGTGTGACATTTTTAATGTATTGCTGGATTTGGTTTGGTAATATTTTGTTGAGGATTTTAGCATCTATGTTTATCAGGGATATTGGACTATAATTTTCTTTCTTTGTAAGTGTCTTCATATAGTTTTGAAATTAGGATAATGTTGGCTTTGTAAAAAGAGCTTAGAAGTCTTCCCTCCTCTTGAATTTTTTGGAATAGTTTGAAAATGATTGATGTTAATTTTTCTATGAATGTTTGGTAAAATTTGCCTGTGAAGCCATCTGGTCCAGGACTTTTGTTTGTTGGGAGGTTTTTTAATTATTGCTTAAATTTTATTAGCTGTGATTGGTCTATTCAGTTTTCTGCTTTCTAATTCAGTTTTGGATGATTGTATGTTTCTAGGAATTTATTCATTTTGCCCAGGTTGTCCAGTTTTTTGGCATATAATTGTTCATACTGTTTTCTCATTATCCTTTAATTTCTGTGATACCAGTTGACACTCCTCTTTCATTTCTAATTTTATTTATTTGGGTCCTCTCTTTTTTCTTGATGAGTCTGGTTAAAGGTTTGTCAATCTTGTTTATCTCTTCAAAGAATGAGCTCTTGGATTCATTGATCTTTAGTTGTTGGGTTGTTGTTTCTTTTTTTTTTTTAGTTTCTATGTCATTTATTTCTGCTTTATCCTTATTACTTCCTTCTACTTACTCTGGGCTTTGTTGTTTTTCTAGTTATTTTAGGTTCAGGGTTAGATTGCTTACTTGAGATTTTCCCTGCTTCTTGAAGTAGGCCTGTAATGCTAATGAACCTTCCTCTCAGGACTGATTTCACTGTGTCACATAGATTTGGGGTTGTTGTATGTTTATTTTCATTTGTTTCCAGGTAGTTTTTTATTTGTTCCTTGATCTCATTGATAACCCATTTATTGCCTAAAAACATGCTAATTAGCCTCCATGTATTTGAATGTTTTTGAGGTTTTTTTTCTGTAGTTGATTTCTAGTTTCATGCCATTGTGATCTGAGAAAATGCTTGATATGATTTCAGTCTTCTTGAATTTGTTAAGACTTAATAACCAGTATCATAACATCTGGTTTATCTTTTAGAATGTTCCATATGCAGTTGAGAAGGATGTATACTTTATTGCTTTGGGATAAAGTGTTCTGTAAATACCAATTAAATCCATCTGATCTAATGTGTCATTTAAGGTTGATGTTTGTCTGTTGATTTTTTGTCTGCAAGATCTGTCCATTGGTGGCAGTGATGTGTTAAACTCCCCGACTGTGACTGTATTGCTGTCGATCTCTTCCTTAAAGTCCACCAAGATTTTTCTTTATATAATTAGGTGCTCTTGTATTGGGTGCATATATGTTTACAAGGATTATATCCTCTTCAGGATTATACAGTGACCTTATTTATCTCTTGTTATAGCCTTTTTGGAAGTCTGCTTTTCAGATATAAGATACTGTTATCCTAGCTTTTTTTGGTTTTCATTTGCACAGAATATTTTCTTCCATCCCTTTACTTTTAGCCTGTGTGAATCTTTTGTTCTGAGGTGCGTCTCTTGTAGACAGCATATATACATGGGTCATGTTTTCTTATCCATTCAGCTTCCCTATGTCTTTTTATTGGAGCTTTTCATCCACTTACTTTTAAGTTTATTATTGATAGGTACTTTTTATTGCCATTTTTATACCTGTATTCCTTTCTCTATTTCTTCTTAAAGCAGTCCCTTTAACATTTCTTGCAGTGCTACTTTGGTGGTAATGAACTCCTTTAGTCTTTTTTTTGGTCTGGATAGGTCTTTATTTCACCTTCAATTTTTAATGATGGTCTTGCTGGGCAGAATAGTCTTGGTTGCATGTCCTTGTCTTTCATCACTTTGAATACTTTGTGTCAGGCCCTTCTCACCTAAGTGTTTCTATTGAGAAATTAGTTGATAACCATATGGGAACTTCTTTGTAGGTAAGTAACTCTCTCTTTCTTGCTGCCTTTAAGATTCCCTCTTTTTCTTTAACCTTTGCCATTTTATTTTTTTAAATATTTTATTTATTTATTTTTAGGGAGGGGGAAGGGAAGGAGAAAGAGGGAGAGAAACATCAATGTGTGGTTGCCTCTCCCATGCCCACTACTGGGGGCCTGACTTGGCTTGCAACCTAGGGATGTACCCTGACTGGGAATCGAACCTGTGACGCTTTGGACTCACAGGCCAGTGCTCAGTCCACTGAGCCAGGGCATAACCTTTGCCACTTTAATTATGATGTGCTTTGGTGTGAGTCTCTTTGGGTTCATCTTGATTGGAACTTGCTGTGCTTCCTGAACTTGTGTGACTTTTTCCTTCACCAGTTTTTTTCTGCCATTATTTCTTCAAGCAGTTTCTCTGTCCCTTGCTTACTCTCTTCTCCTTCTGGTACCTTTATGATGCCGATGTTGTTATACTTGATACTTTTCCAGAGGTCCCTTAGACTTTCCTGGTTTCTTTTTTCTTTCTTGTGTTCTCCTTGGGTGGATACAGTTATCTTGTCCTCTAATTTGCTGATTTGATCCTCTGCTTCATCTGATCTGCTGTTGAGTCCTTCTAGTGAATTGTTAATTTCAGATAGTCTTCATTTCTGACCATTTCTTTTTTATGGTTTGTATGTCCTTTTTAATGCTTACTATCTCTTTATTTAAGTTTTCACTGAGATCATCCATTCTTCCTCTAAGATCCCTGAACTTTCTTATAATCATTATTTTAAACTCTGCATCTGGTATTTTGGCTGCTTCCATTTCATCCATTTCCTTTAATTCCTTTTCTGGGAATTTCTCTTGCTCTTTTGTTTGGGGCACTTTTCTTGTCTCGCTGTTTTGTCTTTGTGTGTTAGGTAGGTCTGCTGCGTCTCTGAAACTTGTTATGGTTTTACGGTGAAGGTGTCTCATTGGACTCAGTAGTACAAGCTTCTAGATCACCTGTGTTCTGTGCTCCAGGAATGTTTCTTGTGGGTTATGTGCACCCCTGTTGTAGTTGAGTCTTGAATGCTGTTGTTTTTGTGGGTGGAGTTAACCCTTCAGTCTGAGCGACTATAAGGTTAAACCTCAGTGACTGTGTATGAGATACTGTGCAGGGGATGCCCCCTGAGGTGAGGTTCTTCCCTGCAGTCTGGTGCCTGCTGGAATACCCCTTTGGGTTGTTGGTTGTGTAGCTAGTTGTGTTGAGCTCTGGTGTGTTCAAAGCCCACCACTGGTTGTGTTGGTTCTGAGTCCACTTGAGTGGGATTCAGGTACAGGATTCTGTCAGACATGTGTAACTGGCCTTGGGCTGCCTGTCTGTAGCTACCACGCTGTTCACTGTGTCTGCATCTATTGGACTTGTGTGTGCACTGAGGGACCAATCTGTGTAAAAGAGTAATCTTCTTCCCACTTAGAGCTTCGGGCAGCTTGGTAAAAGGACCAAGGCTCCCTGCGGTTGCCGTGTCTTCCTCCAGAGCCTTCTGAAGAGAGACTGTAGGAAGAGCCCAGGCTAGTTGAGATAGGGTTGTGGGTTGTCCCCTACTTAGGGGTCACATAGTCAGGCATTCAGTGAGGGGAAGCTAGCCCCTTGCTTCAAAGCCAGACCCTTCAGTCTCTGCCAGAGTCTCCGACTCTAGTTTCCCCAGGTGGGCTCACTGCAGATTCAGGTTGGGTACAGCCAGCAGTCCCCTTTGCAGGAGCAAGCTCAGCAGCCCTTGACTCAAGGGGATAGATGAAAGAGCCTCCTACTGGGGCTGATGTCAGTCCAGCCTACAGGATGAGGCAAAACTCTTCATTCTGGTCCCAGATAGTAGTGTCTGAGGGTCTCACACTTTGAAAGTTCCCACTCTCAGCTGCTCCCCTGCAATGAGAAACTGTTTGAATCAGCCCTGCCAAGTTCCCAGATATCCGCTCTGGGTGCAGTTCCATGGGGGGTGGTGCCTGCAATCCTGTAGTAGTAGGGTGGACACTTCCTTTTTCTGGGGTAGCCCAGGCTGAACTTGCAGGGGAGATTGGATTTGCCTTCCCACAGTGTAGCCACGCAGTGCAGCACTGGCTCCTGGACAGAAGCCTCCCCAGTGGACACAGTCTGAAAATCCCAGCTCTGTGTGGCCCTCTGGCATGCCGCTGAACCAAACGATGGAGCTGAGAGTCCAGCTCTGTGCTGCACTCCTATGTCTCCAAGCTGTGGGTCTCAGCAGGGCCAGGCCAAAAGTCCCCACTCTGGGCTCTGTGAGAGCTCCAAACCCGGCAGGTCAGGTCGGGGCTGAGAGTCCCAGCTTAGCATGCCTCTTCTGTGCCTCCAGCTGGGCATAAGCCAAGTGGCTCAACAGGTCGGGGGAGGGGTGCAGCTGTGCAGGTAGAGGAGACTGGTCCTCTTTCCCAAGCCACACTAGTCACTGCCTGGGTCTCCATCAAAAGCCTTCCCAGAAAATAAAGGTCCCCTTGAAGTCACCGCTGCATGTGGCCAGCAGACCCCTCCACAGGGCCTGAGTAGAGTATGGCAGCGTGGGCTCTCCAGCAGTTGGACCCCCCAGGCTGTTGCTGTAGCAATTGGAGTGCTCTACCCTGAGAGGGTGCACTCTGAGTCTCCCAGAGAGTGAATCCCGCTGATGCCCACCACCAGATGCTACACGGATTCCTCTTCCCTTCTCTGTTGCTCTGGGTTGAGGACCCCTGCATGTGGTTGAGAACCCATAGTCCTAGGGTAATGGAGTTCCATAGCCGTGATGCCTCTCTAGCTTCTCAGCTGCCGCAATACCTTCATGTAGGAGCTATCCCTTTGGGTGTCTCAACCCTCTTACCAGCCTCTGTAGTTTCTTCTCTACTCCCTGGTTATAGTATTTCATATCAGCTAGCCTTCACTTGGTTGTTCAGGGCGATTGCTCTGTAATTTCACTACAAATCTGGTTTGAGACCAGTAGCAAGTGGACAGAGCTTCTACCTACTCTGCAGCCATCTTGGAATCCCCTCTTTCTGAAGATTTTAAATTGCTTTGAAAAGAAACTCGGGAGATCCACTCAGAAAATAAATGTTATAATGTTTTGCAGTTTTGTGTGTGTAACTAAATTTGTTACATTTTAATCAGTTACTATTATCTGCTAGGTCCTTTACATACACTATTTTTAAATTTTCATAATAATCCTATGAAGAAAGAGCATCATCCTCATTTCACAGATAAGATGAAGTTGACCTAGCTACCTGGCAAGTGGGAGACCCAGGATCCAAACCACCTGCTTCAAAGCTTTCTTACAGTGCATCACAATGACAAAGTGGTGTTTTCTCTCAGCCAGGAATGTACTTTCCTATAAAGAACATATTACATAGGTTGTTTGAGGGGTTTTCTGGCTGTCTTAAAATTATGCTAGCTTTGTAACACATGCAACTCTGTGATAAAACAATATCACTAAACTAGTATTACGAGAATATTAATGGTATATGCTGCCACTGGTTGTCACTACCAGCTTATGCAGGAATGGTCTACAGTTCATATGGGAAAATAATACAGTAATTAATAAATAAAGACCTGGTTGGGTAGTTCAGTTGGT
This sequence comes from Anoura caudifer, assembly GCA_004027475.1. Taxonomy (NCBI): domain Eukaryota; kingdom Metazoa; phylum Chordata; class Mammalia; order Chiroptera; family Phyllostomidae; genus Anoura; species Anoura caudifer. Next base: position 25,451 of record PVKU01005365.1, on the reverse strand, counting down.
TAGAGTGTTGTCCGGATACACTAAGCTTGCAGGTTCAATCCCCAGTCAGGGCACATACAAGAATCAGCCGCTGAATGACAAAGTGGAACAAAAAATATCAGTGCTTTCTCTCTCTAAAAAAAATCAGTAAATTAAAAAATAATAAGATAAATGATAATACAAGAATAAATCCTGTTTCACATACTCACAACTGTAAACCTACTATTGCCCCACCCTGTATACATTCCTTAATAGCATTGCTTCCCTGTGATTTCTGTGTAGGACATGAGGAATCTTTTGAGAGGATGAAAGATACTTTACTTAAACTTCTAAAATATTTGTGATGTTTTAAAAATTAGTGTGAGAAATGATTTTACATTCATTTTGACAACAGGTCTGTTGTTTAAGCTAGTTCTTTAAATGAAAGTCTAGCTGAGGGGACTTCCAGCCAAGATGGAGACATAGGTAGACACACAGTGCCTCCTCGTACAACCAAAAGAAAGACAGCAACAATTTAAAAACAAAAAACAACCAGAACCGACAGAAAATTGACATGTATGGAAGTCCAACAACTAAGGAGTTAAAGAAGAAACACTTATCCAGATTGGTAGTAAGGGCAGAGACAGGCAACTGGGCAGAGAGGACTCGCAGCAAGGCTGTGGCTAGAGGACTGGGGCAGGCAAGGCTGCAGCTGGTGGAGTGGGCTGTCCCACATTTGCTCACAGATAAACCAGGAGGAACAGCTGGGGAGCGAGACAGACCACACAACCCAGGGCTCCAGCGTGGAGAAATAAAGCCTCAAACCTCTGATTGAAAACACCTGAGGGCATTGAGGCGGCAGCAGGAGAAACTCCCAGCCTCACAGGAGAGGTTGTTGGAAAGACCCACAGAGTGTTAGAATGTAAACAAGCCCACCCACCAGGAATCTGCACCAAAAGGGCCCAGTTTGATTGTGGGTAGCTTGGGAAGTGACTGAAACCAGCAGAGAGCAGAGCAAATGCCATTGTTCCAACTTGGACCCCTCCCCCACATATAGTATCGTAACACAGTGACGTGGGTTACCCCGACCTGGTGAACACCTAAAGCTCCTCGCCTTACTACATAACAGGTGCGCTGAGAAAAAAAAAAAGGCCCAAATGAAAGAACGGGTCAAAGCTCCAGAAAAAATACAACTAAGTGACGAAGAAATAGCCAACCTATCAGATGCACAGTTCAAAACACTGGTAATCAGGATACTCACAGATTTGGTTGAATTTGGTAGCAAATTAGATGAAAAAATGAAGACTATGTTATGTGAAATAAAGGACAATGTACAGGAAACCAATAGTGATGGGAAGGAAACTGGGATTCAAATCAATGGAGTGGACCAGAAGGAAGAAAGAAACAACCAGACAGAAAAGAAGGAAGAAACAAGGATTCAAAAAAATGAGGAGAGGCTTAGGAACCTCCAGGACATCTTGAAACGTTCCAACATCCTAATTATAGGGGTACCAGAAGGAGAAGAGCAAGAGCAACAAGTGGAAAAGTTATTTGAACAAATAATAAAGGAGAACTTCCCCAATCTGGCAAAGGAAATAGACTTCCAGGAAGTCCAGGAAACTCAGAGAGTCCCAAAGAAGTTGGACCCAAGGAGGAATACACCAAGGCACATCATAATTCCATTAGCCAAGATTAAAATGAAGGAGAGAATTCTAGGAGCAGCAAGAGATAAGGAGACAATCACCTACAAAGGAGTTCCCATCAGACTGTCAGCTGATTTCTCAAAAGAGACCTTACAGGCAAGAAGGGGCTGGAAAGAAGTATCCCAAGTCATGAAAGGCAAGGACTTACATCCAAAATTACTCTATCCAGCAAAGCTGTCATTTAGAATGGAAGGGAAGATAAAGTGCTTCTCAGATAAGGTCAAGTTCAAGGAGTCCATCATCGCCAAGCCCTTATTCTATGAAATGTTAAAGGGATTTATCTAAGAAAAAGAAGATAAAAAACATGTATAATAAAATGAGAGCAAATTCACAATTATTAGCAATCACACCTAAAACAACAACAACAAAAAAAACCAAACTAAGCAAACAGCTAGAACAGGAACAGAAACACAGAAATGGAGATCACATGGAGGGTTAGCAACAGGGGAGTGGGAAGAGGAGAGAGGGGGAAAAGATACAGAGAACAAGTAGCATAGATGGTGAGTAGAAAATAGACAGGGAGAGGGCAAGAATAGTGTGGGAAATGTAGAAGCTAAAGAACTTATGACCCATGGACATGAACTAAAGGAGGGGAATGTGGGTGGGAGGGGGTGTGCAGGGTGGAGGGGAGTGAAGGGAGGGAAATGGGACAACTGTAATAGTATAATGAATAAAATATATTTTTTAAAAAAGGCTAGCTGAGGTTCACGTGTTCAGTAAAATGTAAGGAATGGTGAATAGGGAAGGAAATAATGGCCACTGTAACTGAAAGAAAATATATTTAAGTAGTTTACTTTTTTCATTAATATTACTAATTTTGGGGAAAATATCAAAGAAAAAATGTTGATATAATTTGATAATTAGAAATATTTACCAGGCGTGTTTGATGAGGTATCTTTGAGAAATAATTTTTTAGTGTGATTTATATCCAAAATTTTACACAGATGAGCTATGCCACATTATAGTAGAGAGAATAAAAAGATAATTAAGTGACATTTTTTTTCTTCAAGTACCAAGAGTTGCTAAATAGAAATGGTTTGCTTTTAAGTTTGCCCCAAACTACATACTCATATGCCAATGCTTTGGAGAATGAACTTTGATTTTATTGTACTGGAATTGCAGATTAACGTTGTAGTTCCTAGAATTTTGGTTTTCCTGGGCTGCTGATTTTTAATTTTGCTAAGTATATATTCCCTCACCACCATCACCCCTCTGCTCCTCCTGTTTACCACCATCATTGCCATTATTTGTCATTTTGAAAGACCCACATATTGGTCTGTTATTTTAAGAAACTTAAAAATTACATAAAGTGGGGTGGTCATCTAAACAGAATAAATCTTGTTTCATGGAAAACTTACTACTCAGTCCTCGTTCTCATGTTTCCGTTGGTGATGTGGATTAACACACCTCAAATTGATAAAGAGCATTGTCGGTGAAACCACCAGAGGGCACTCTAACATGAGTTCAGTTGGAACATCCCACAACCAAAGGTAGTCACTTTTAATTAGCTTAATTAGCAAAGAATATTTTGATGTTCTTTAGGTAAGATGACTAGTGGAGTAAATGGCAGAAGTAAAATTAAGTGTTGACATATTCTGAGACCGTTATTCATTCTTTTGATCCAGTCATGTCATACATTTATTAAATTCCTACTGTATGTGAGGAGGCATTATACCTCTTGGTAGGCCAATAGCAAAATATAATTCCTTTTTAGGGACTATCGTATCTACTTAAATAGTAGCTGTTGAGATACTTAATATTTCTAATGACCTTTTTTAACCATGAACATGGTATAATTCATAATTAGTTTTTAAAATTGGAGACTAAATAGAAAATAAAAATTACCCATAGTTGTCCCATACAAAGATAACACTAATATTTTTGCTTACCTCTTAAACTTGGTTTCACTGCATAAGTATACTTCAAAAAATAAAAGTAGTATTTATTATTCATGCTGTTTTATACCTTGCTTTTTTCATTATTATGATTTTTGCCATATCTTTATATATTCTGATTTAATGAATGCATATTATTTTATCATCTAGCTTGTCGTAATTTAATTAAATCCCTACTGTTAGATATAATCACTGGTTTTGTTTCCTATTATAAATAATGCTGTTATTAACAACCTGGTGGATACTTTTTCTTTCCAAAAAAGACTATTTTTAGAGCAGTTTTATTACATAGCAAAATTGGGTGGAAGAGATTTCTCATGTCTCCCACTCATACATAACTTCTCTCACTATCAACATTTTCCACTGCAGTGATACATTTGTTAAAATTGATTAATTAACACATCATCACCCAGAGTCCACAGTTTAAATTAGGATTCACTCTTGGTGTTGTATGTTCCATGGGTTTGGACAAATGTATAATAACATGTATCTACCATTATAGTATCATACAGAGTAGTTTCACTGCCCTAAAACTCCTGTGTGATCTACCTTTTCATCCCCCTTTCCTTCCTAATTCTTGATAAACACTGATTTTTTTTGTCTTCATGGTCTTGCCTTTTCCATAATGTTATATGTTGAAATCATAGCATATGCATATGTAACTTTTCAGGTTGGCTTCTTTCACTTATTAATATGTGTTTAAGAGTCCTCTATGTCTTTTTGTAGCTTAATAACTCATTTCATTTTAGTGCTGAATAATATTCCATTATATGGAGGTACTATAGTTTGTTTATCCATTTATATACGGAGGGCATCTTGGTTGCATCCAAAATTGGCAGTTATGAGTAAAGCTGCTATAAACATCCATGTTCAGGTTTTTGTGTGGACATATATTTTTAATTCCTTTGAGTAAATACTAAGGAGCATGATTGCTGGATTGTATGTTAAGAATATGTTTAGTTTCAGTTTTAGTTTTTTTGAAGAGGGAGAGAGACATCAATTGGTTCCCTCTCTCATGCCCCTAAAATGGGGGCCTGGCCTGCAACCCAGGCATGTGCCCTGACTGGGAATCAAACTGGTGACCTGGCAACCTTTCTGTTCACAAGCAGTGCTCAATCCACTAAGCCACACCAGCCCGGGCAAAATATGTTTAGTTTTGTAAGGAACTGTCAGACTGTCTTCCAAAGTGGCTGGACCATTTGCATTCACACAGCAGTGAATGAGAATTTCTATTGTTCCACATCTTCATCAGTCAGCATTTGTTGTCAGTGTTTTGGATGTTGGCCACTCTAAAACGTATGAAATGGTGTCTGTTTTAATTTGTGTTTCTCTGATGACTTAGGATGTGGAGTATCTTTTTACATGCTTATTTGCCATCTGTATGCCTTTGGTGAGGTGTCTGGTAAGGATTTTGGCCCATTCTAAAATCTGGTTTGTTATTTTTGAGTTTTAAGAGTTCTTTGTATATCTTGGTTAACCATGCTTTATCAGATATGTCTTTTGCAAATATTTTCTCCCAGCATGTGGCTTGTCTTTTAATTCTCTGATAGTGTCTTTTTATAGAACAGAAATTTTTAATTGCAATGAAGTCTAGCCTATTATTTCTTTCACAGATGATGTCTTTGGTGTTATAGTTAAAAAGTCATCACCAAACCCAAGATCATCTAGATTTTCTCCTATGTTAACTTCTAAAAGTTTTAAAGTTTTGTATTTTACATTCAGGTCTATGATCTAATTTGAGTTAGTTTTTAAATTTTAAACATTTAATGTATTGACGTTATAAATTATTTTGAGTTAATTTTTGTGGAAAATTTAAGAGCTGCTTCTAGATTCCACCCCCCCTTTTTTTTTTAATGTGGATGTCCTATCGTTCTAGCTCCATTTGTTGAAAAGACTGTCTATGTTCCATTGTATTGCCTTTACTCCTTTGTCAAAGAACAGTTGACTATATTTATGTAGGTCTTTTTCTGGGTTCTCTGTTCTGTTCCATTGATCTATTTGTCTATTCATTTGCCAGTACCACGCTGTTTTGATGACTGTAGCTTTATAGTAAGTCTTGAAGTTGGGTAGTGTCCGTCATTTGACTTTGTTCTTTTGTTCAATATTAATTGATTACATTAATTGATTTTCAAATGTTGAACCAGCCTTACATAGCAGAAGTAAATTCCACTTGGTTGTGGTATATAATTCTCTTCATACCCTTTTGGATTTGATTTGCTAATATTTTGTTGAGGATTTTGGCATCTGTGTTCATTTTAGATCCTGGCCTCTAGTTTTCTTTTTTCTTTTTTTTTTTTTTTTTGAATGATTTTCACTGGTTTTTTATATTAGGGTAATGCTGGCCTCATAGAATAAGTTAGGAAGTATTTCCTTTCCCTCTGTCTTCTGAAGCAGATTGTAGAGAATTGCTACTATTTCTTCTGTAAATGTTTGGTAGAATTCACCAGTGAACCCATCTAGGCCTGATGCTTAATGTTTTTAAAGGTTATTAATTATTGATGCTATTTCTTTCATAGATATAGGCCTATTCAACTAGTCTACTTTTTCTTGTGTGAGTTTTGCCAGATTGTGTCTTTCAAAGAATTGATACATTTCATCTATGTTACCAAACTTGTGGGTATAGAGTTGTTTATATATTTTTTATTGTCCTTTTAATGTAAATGGGATCTGTAGTGATGTTCTGTTTCATTTCTTATATTAGCAATTTGTATCTTCTCTCTTTTTTTTTTCTTAGTTAGCCTGGCTAGTGGTTTATTGATTATTTTTTAAAGATTTTTATTTTACTTTTTAGAGAGAGGGGAAGGGAGGGAGAGAGAAACATCAATGTATCATTGCCTCTCAAGCGCCCCCTATTGGGTATCTGGCCCACAACCCAGGCATGTGCCCTGACTGGGAACCAAACCAGTGACCCTTTGGTTCACAGGCCAGCACTCAATCCACTGAGTCACACCAGCCAGGGCTGATTTTTATTGATATTTACAATGAACCAGCTTTTGGTTTTGTTGATATTTTTTTCTATTCATTTTCTGTTTTTGTTTCTCCTGTAAGTCATATTTCTTTTCTTCTGTTTACTTTATATTTAATTTGCTCTTCTTTTTCTAGTTTCCTAAGTTGGAAGCTTAAGATAATTGATTTTAGTTCTTTCCTTTTCTCTGATATAAGCATTCAGTGCTAAAATTTCCTTTAACTACATCCTACAAATTTTGAAAAATTGTTATTTTTATTTAGTTCAAAATGCTGTTTAATTTCTCCTGATATTTCTTCTTTGACCCATGTGTTATTTAGCAGCATATTGTTTAATTTCCTAGTATTTTGGGATTTTCCAACTGTCTTTTATTGATTTGTAATTTAATTCCATTGAGGACTGAGAGCAGACACCATATGATTTTTATTCTTTTAAATTTGTTAATGTGTGTTTCATGATCCAGAATGTGGTATATCTTGGTGAATATTCCATGTGAGGTTAGAATATGTTTTCTGCTGTTGTTGGATAAAGTAATCTATATATGTCCATTATATCTAGTCGATTGATGGTGTTATTGAGTTAAGCTATGTCTTTTCTGATTTCCTGCCTGCTGGATCTGCACATTTCTGATAGAGGTGTGTCAAAGTCTCCACTTACAATAGTGGATTCATCTATTTCTCTTTACAGTTCTATCATTTTTTACCTCATGTATTTTGACATTGTTTTGTTGGGTACATGTTAAGGATTGTTATGTCTTCTTGGAGAATTTACCCTATAATCATTATGTAATGCCCTTCTTTTTCCTGATAACTTTCTTGTTCTGAAGTCCACTCTGAAATTAACATAGCTATTCCTGCTTTCTTTGAAGTAGTATTAGTATGGTATATCTTTCTCTATTCCTTTATTTTTAATTTGTGTGTGCCTTTATATTTAAAGTGGGTTTCTTGCAGACAACATATAGTTGGGTCTTGTTTTTTGGTCCACTCTGCAATCACTTTCTTTTAGTTGGTGCATTTAGACTGTTGACCTTAGAAGTGATTATTGAAACAGTTAGATTTATTATCTACTATATTTGTTACTGTTTTCTATTTTATGCCTTTTTTGTTACTTTTTTTGTCTTCTCTTCTTCTGCCTTTTGTGGTTTTTATTAATCATTTTATGTGATTCTGTTTTTCTCTCCTTTCTTAGCATATCTGTTATACCAAAAAAAAAAAAATTTCTATTGGTTGCCCTAGAGTTTGTAATATACATTTCGTAACTCAGCCAAGCCCACTTTCAAATAACACTATACTGCTTGGTATTTAGTAGATTACCTGACAATAACAAAATAATCCTGATTCCTCGTACTTGTCCCTTGTATCATTGCTGTCATTCATTTCTCTTAAACATAAGCATACATACATAAACATATAAATATAATCAAATACATTGTTGCTATTTTGAACAATATTGTATGTTCAATTAAGAATAAGAAAAAGTTTTATTCACTTATTTTTTCCACTATTCCTCCTCTTCTAAATGCAGATTCACATTTCTGACCTATATCATTTTTCCTCTCTCTAAAGAACTACTTTTAACATTCTCATGAGGCAAGGCTACTGGCAACAAATTCCCTCAATTTTTGTTTGAGAAAGTCTTTATTTTTTCTTCACTTTTGAAGGATAATTTTGTGGGATACTGAATTCTAAGTCAGTGTTTTCTTGGCTCTCAACTTTTAACTATCTTTCTCCATTCTCTTCTTGCTTGCTTGAAGAAATGTGGGGTGTAATTCTCATCTCCACAGCACTTAGCACTTGACCAAAGTTTGTAATTAGGTTATGCATACTACTGTGTCCCTGGTGCCTCATATGGACTGGAACCTTCATTGTACCACAAGCAGCTAAATGTGATTTTGTAAAAGCAATCTAATGAACAAAATAAACTAATGGGAAAAACAGAACAAGAGACATGGACACATGGAAGAACTGAGAGCTACTAGAGGGGAGGAGGAAGGGGGGATGGGGGAAAGGAGGGGAAAGGATTGGTCAAAGAACATGTAGGAGTGACCCACAGACATGGACAATGGTGTAAGGATGTACTGTGGGAACAGGGGGTGGGCTAGGCAGAGGAGGGCAAAGGGGAAAAATTGGGACAACTGTAATAGAATAAATAAGAATAGTAAAAAGAAAGGAAGGAGGGAAGGAAGGGAGGGAGGAAGAAGGGAGAGAGAAAGAAAGAAATCGCTCTAATGCAAAGGATTTTAACTGGGATTTGGGGTTGGGGTATCTATGAAACTCCTGAAATTGTGTTGAAATCTGAGAATGTGTGTCTATGTGTTTTCCTAGGGATAGGTGTGTGGTTTTTTAGCAGTTCATAAAATGCTGTGTCACCGCCTCATGCCCTAGCTCTTACTTGCCTGCAGTTAAGCACATAATGATACTAGTACAGAAATGATATTGCTATGCAAGATAGAAAGTGTGGTTTCCATATATTCTAAGAAGCAGCTTTAATTAAAGTCCATGCATTATTTTTAAGAAAAGAAGAAAACAAGACATGTGCTTTTGCTTTGGATGTCTCAAGCATTTTAGGCAAACATTTTTCCAGTTTCAGATGTGTATTTTTTTGATTTCCAGAAATGGGTCAATTTGAATGTCAGTGCACAGACTCTGAAGGCATAAATAAATGTCTCCATTTCTTATAGGCAAAGGTATTGATTTCTTAGATTTTTTTTCTGAGAGTTCAAAATGACTTGCTAATATTCTTACCAAAACGATTTGCAAATATTCTCATGCCAAAGAAATATTTTCCCAATTACAGCTCAGCCAATTTTTCCAAACCTACTATTTTCTAATGTTTAACCTTCTGAAAGTAATATTTTTAATTTAGTGGGAAGAGTGCTCAGAAAGAATGTGAATATACATTCTAGTTTTGCACCAAGGCACTCACTTTGATTAGTGACATTATCTCCTTTATACAGCACCTTCCTGCAGGAAGTCTAAAACACTCCAAAAACACGATTGTCTGGATTCTTGTAATATTGCTTGTAAATTAGCACCTGTTTTTAGATGGTGAAACTGAGGGTGAGTCTCACAATTACATCTGGAAATTGCAAGTACAATAGAATCCTAATTTCTTCCAACTCTTCATTTTAACAGGAATCTCTCTTCTTCCTTATGTTGTCTCCAGGCAGTTAATAATTTCAGGAAATTTCATTAAGCACCTATAGAGTTCAAACCACTGTGGATTTTAAAATGAGACCTCATTCCTGATTGAGAAAATATCTTTTCAAACCTTCCTTTCTTTCCCCTCTAGTCAGAATTCACCTCTTACTCTGCCATACTCTATGCACATTGAGTTACTATCATACCACTTCAATTGGTCTTGAATGAGAGTGGTTCGTGGTTAGTAATGTGGTCAGTGTGACAATTGGGAATGATCCCATTGATCTCACTCAGGTTTTGCTACCCAAGTATAATTACCATCAATAGGATCATAGAAGATAGAATAGTTGAGCTGAAAAACAGATTTGGGGGCACAGAGTTTGATTTTATAGATATACGGGAACTGAGATTCAGTGAGACTGATTGACTTTAAGTTCCCATATAGCAGAACCACTCAGTGTCTTCTTTAAATATTAAGGATGTTTTCATATGTATATTTATGTACACACACCAATGAAATTCACCTCCAACAACACATGTGCCTAACGGTACACTGGTAAAGGTTTAGAAGCTGGCTCTGATTGGTATTGTTTACCGATTTCCATGGTGTAAACACTCTCATCCTAACTGACTTAAGATACAAATAGTTTTAGTTTAACAACTGGGTCATAAAATTCCTGATATTAATAACTGGATCTCACAGGTTGGTGTGTACAAACAAGCATTTCACTGGATGTGCCCCTGAAATTATACATTTAATATTGAAGCATTTGTTTATTTTTTCACTCATTCTAGTTATCCATTCGGAGGCACTTTACCTTATTTTTTTATTAATATTTCTATGGAGAGATAAATTATTCCTTTTATGTCAACTTCAACCTTCACTTTCAGTTTCTCTTAAGGATTTAATGACTTGTTAATAAGTATTTAAATCTATTTGGAGGGCCCTGGCTGGTGTGGCTCAGTGTATTGAGTGGTGGCCTGCAAACCAAAAGGTTGCCAGTTCGGTTCCCAGTCAGGGCATGTGCCTGGGTTGCGGGCTGGTTCCCTGGTTGTGGGCATGCAAGAGACAACAGATCCATGTATGTCTCACACATCCATATTTCTCTCCCTCTCTTTTAAAAAATAAAATAAAATTACTTGGAGGGTCTGGTTTCTAAGGGAACTTTAGATGAATTCTTGAGTATCGGTTATCTATTGCTATGTTACACATCACTCCCAAATTTACTGGCTTAAAATAATTCCTCTATTTAGTTCACAGCTCTTCTGGATAATTCTCTGGTCTAGATTGGACCCAGGATGATTCTGACTGGGTTTGCCTTTGTGTCTGAGATCATTAATGGGTTAATTAGGCTGGCTGGTCTTTGATTGTATCACTCAGATGTCTGGGGATCAGTGACTGTCAACTGGGGCAATGAGGGGAACTGTGTGTTTCCCATTATTCTGCAAGCCAGCCCTGGCTTGTTCACATGGCTTCAGGGTTCCCAGGGTGCAGCACTGGAAGCTACAAGGCTATTTGAGGCCTAGTCTCTGAACTGGTTTAACACCATTTCCATAAGGCCACGCCAGGTTCAAAGTGTGGGGAAGTAGACTACGCCTTATGAAGGGAGAAGCAGCAAATTCTGTGGCCGTTCCCTCACAATAGGAAACACTAACGCTTAACTGATTTGTTTATGGGTTTAGATGGTCACGTCTCTCTTGGACTGGGCTGAATGCACATGGTACCAGAGGCTCTCAATCAGATTGGAGTTTTCTTTCCCAATGTCCAAAAGAAATTCATAACTTTTACTTATAAATATCTCTATTTTATTGGTTATGCTATTACAGTTGTCCCATTTTTTTCTCCCCTTTATCCTCCTCTGCCCTGCACTATCTGCCCCACCAGCATCCCTTTAATATCTCTTTTTCATGATCACTCATTGATGTGCTCAATAACTGATAATTTTCTTATCAATTTAAACCATATATTTTAATGTCATCTCTTTCCCACACACATCTGTTAGCTAAGGGTAGGGTGGGGTTAGGAAGAGAGCTAGCCAAAAAGGCAGTATGGACTCCATAGCAACTAGAGACCAAAAAGTAAGATATTAACTGGTCGATTGGTAAGTTGTGTGCCATTACTCACGTTCAGAAAAAGAAGCATTCACTGGGGATTGGATTAGCTGAGGAAGTTTGCTTCATGGAGAAGCATTTTTGAAATCTACCTTATTAAAGTATAACTTACATGTAACAAAATGCACACATTTTTAATATATGGTTTCATGAGCTTTGACAAACGTACATACCCAGATAACTGCTATCATAATCTAGATATAACATATTTTCATCACTCCACCACAATTGTCATCTCACAGCCCTTTGCTATCAATTCTCCCCGACAATGGCCCTAAACAATCAGAAAGATAAATCCAAAGTCCAAAGACCTCTTTGAAAGAAAGACTACTGAAAAACACTGGAAAAAGCAGATGTTTAACATTTCACAAATAAACACTAATGCTTTACAGGCTTCATATAAAGTAAACAACCTTGAGTTGCTGAAACTTGTCAGTTGTCAAGACACTAATGGAGAGAAAAGGGAGCCCTTGTGCACCATTGATGGGAGTGGAAATCGGTGCCGCCACTGTGCAAAACAGTATGGAATTTCCTCAAGAAAATTAAAAATAGAACCACCATATGATCCAGCAATTCCACTTTTGGTTATTTATTAAAAAACAAAACAAAACAGTAACTTGAAAAGATATATGCACCCCTATGTTTATTGCAGCATTATTTACAAAAGCCAAGGTATAGCAACAGCCTAAATGTCCATCAATGAATAAATGGATAAAGAAATCATGTATATGTAATGAAATATTAATCTCAAAAAAGAATGAAATCTTGCCATTTGCGACAACATGGATGGATGTTGAGGGCATTACGCAATGTGAAATAAGTCAAAGAAAAACAAATATATGATCTTTTATATGTGGAATCTAAAAAACAAACAAACCAAGCTCAAATACAGAGAACAAATTATTGGTTGCCAGAAATGGGGAGTTAGGAGTGGAAGAAATGGGTGAACTGTTTTTTTTTTGTTTTTTTTTTTAGTTTAAATAAATCAAATAAAAAAGAAAAGAAAAAGATGAAGAGGGAGCCAAATGACAGGTTTTATTTTCAATGCCAGAAAACTTGCTCAGGGTACAGAGTTTTATCTTGTTGCTCTTGGAGAAAGTCCTCTGGAATCTAGCTAAATTCCTAAGGCAAATGAAAATAGTACGTATATATCCATTTGTTTTTTACAAACAAGGATGTGATTTGTGCCCTACCCCTAACCTAAGGATATTTAAAAAGTTGGGTACTGACATTCTAAGGTTATTTCCATGTTTTCTGTTCTTTGCAGTTACTACTACACAAAACAGACCTTTTTTACTGTCTTTCCAGGCACAAAGCACAACTATTGTAATACATTGGACACTTTGGAAAGCTCTGAGTAAACTGATGAACCCTGAGATGACTTCAGGAAGCCCACTCAAGGAAAAGCTCCAAATTGGAACGTTGTGGGGGAAGGCTTTTCTAACCAGCTGTTTCCTGGTCGGTGGGTAAGACTTGGTCAGAAAATGAGTGTTGCGTGCAGAAAAAGCCTGGAGACAGAAGAGCATGGTGAGCATGCGGTTTCCAGAACTGTGGTAATTTAGTATGCCTGGAGTGTGAAGCGTGTGATGTGAAGCAGAAGAAATGAGGCTGGAGAGGTAGTGCCTTGAATATGTTTCAGGATATGTTTCAGGAAGGAGAAGTCTCTTGTGAACAAATATGAAGTCACATGTGCAAGAAAACATTAAGTGTGTGTGCAGGGTAGACTTCTGGCAGGCCTGAAGCAGGGGCAGACCAAGTCACCCTCGTCTCAGTAAACAGCTTTCCTAGGGAAACTGTGTAAATAAGTTGTGGTATATGCACACCACGGACAGTGAAAATGAGCAAACTGTAGCAATACCATCCACGTGGGTGAATCTTTAAAACTATGGGTGACTCACAGAAGAATACATAAGAAAGGCAAAAGGGACCAGTACAAATGAAGGTCCGTTCTGAGTCCTGGTAGAAGAATCAAGCAGAGCCGTCAGTGGCTGTACCTCGCTGCACTACTGCTGCACTTCTTCAGTTCTAAGATGCACATTTTCTGGCATTTTAATGTTTGTGAAACTGGGATTGCATCTTAAAATCAATGGACAATTTAACATAGTATGTTTTTCCTCCAAGAAACCTCTTATTAAAACAATGGGTCTTTAAAAATATAATGTAACATTGTGTACATACACACACACAATTGTCCAGACAGTGAAAGCCGCAGAAGATTCTGTCTTAGGAAGGTTGAGAGCATCTGTGGCAAAGAAGTTAACTCAGTTGTCACTTACCAACAGCACAGCTTGAACTATGCAAGTAGGTTGCTCATAGAATGAGTAAAGGTAATGCATTTTCATTTGCAACCTGACTGATGGGCATGAATATGCACATTGCTAATATGGCAATCCTCTTAGTTTGTATGCCATCTGGATGTAGTAGTAATATAAAGAATTCTCTTTGTTTCTGTTTCATTGCCTATAAATGTAACCAACTCTAAACAACAGAAAACTCTGAAAAATTACATTGTCAATGAATGAGGTTTGAGGTTTTGTGTAGGAATAAAACTGTATGCACAACTGCAGTGACATCAAAACGTTCTGGAGTAGTGACCTAAATTGAAGACCTCGTTCCAGAACATAAATCACCATACTACTTCTTTCACTGATAAAGCCTTGGTATAAAAAGCCTATCAACTGAACTAAACAGTGTGCTTAGTGACTTGGTAAAGATTATAAATTATATAAAGGCTAATGCAGTAATTTGAGATTGATTTTTCTATTATGTGCTACATAGAAGACAATGATTCAAAATGACAACTGCGATTACATGCTGAGATGTGATGGTTATCGAGGGGAAAGTTCTTCGGAGCATATTTGAACTTAGCATAGCTGCAAGAAACCACTTTGGTTCCATCTTTTTAAAGATATATGCTGGCCAGCTTGAGTTATTAATTTTTTATATAGTCAGGACTTTTATCTTTAGAATTTTTTCATGAAAGGCAGGAATGCAACCTGTTTTTCTTGGCAGATAAAACTGAAGGGCAAACACAAAAGTTAGATGCTTAGAAGAACAAGATTTCTATAGACATTATTTCACGTTCCAGAATTTAACAACATGTGCCAGTGAAGTGGATGATTATTTTGATGTTGCACATCTGCAAAAAGTTATCAAACCATTATGAGTTTGATAGAATGTTTGAATTTATTTTCCATTAAAAGAATGTCCATATTTAACAGATTCTTAGGTATGGAATCATTTTTTTTTATCAAACAATGGTTTAAATTTAAATATAAACTTAACATTATTCTAACTAGCAATTAACGAAAAATTTAAAGTGAATCTTGAAAATACAGCATCACTTGCTTTATTTTGGACAAATCTTAAAAATGAATATTCTGAGCATACCTTATTACTTTAAAATCTCCATTTGCAGGATAATTCCTTTGAAACCAGACTGAGAAGCAGTTTAGAAAGACATCATTCCCTGGGGGTAGCATTGCTGCCAATCCAATCTGGGTGTGAGAGGTAAGAAAGAAACAAGCTCATTTGTCACATTAAAAACTTAAAAATATTAATGTGCATGGTATTTATTTCAAGTAGGCATATGAAGTGGTCTAACCCAAAGAATTACCAATTCATTCACAATTTTGATTGCAATTGAAGAACAAAAAATTGAGTTATAGATCCATATTCATTTTAAATGTACATTTTTAATGAACAACCGTTTTTAACCATTATTTTCTACTTCCCTTTTCTGTTTGTTCTTAAGGTATGAATTAAGGTATTTCCTTGAGTGGGCTTCCTTTGTTGAAATTTAAGTTTATGTTCATTGAATCAGATAATGAAAAATTTGAGCTTATATTTGTTTTTTTTTTCTTTTTATTTCTACTAATTTAATGTATTGTAACTTATAAAAACTATTGGGCCACAGAACAGTTCTGGATTACAGAACTGTCCCTTTATCACAGATGGTTTGAAAACCTCTGTTTTACAATATACTTTCCAGATGATTATTCAGTTTTGGCTTGAACCCTTCTAGTAAGTAGGAGTTCATTAGCTTTCCAGGAAGCTAGCTACATTATTACACAGTTCTGATTATTAGAAACTTTTTCTTTATATTGAGTAGCAATTATTTTTTTTTTATGGTTTATAATCCTCAGACTTAATCCTGCTCCTGGAACTATACAAAATAAATTTACTCCTTCTCACATATGACGGCTTGTCAGATATTTTCCAACAATTTTCATATCCTTCTTTATTTTTCTTTAAGTTCTACTTTTTCTGATAATCAGTATGGCATGGTTTCCACAACCTCCCTGTACTGGTTTCCCTCTTCTGAATATATTTTTTAAATAATGTCTTTCTTAAAACATGTTACCCTGAACTGAACTGAACATAAGTTTCTTGTTCTAGACAATATACTTCTGCTAATGGCACAAATAATGCATGAAGTGTTTTAGCAGTCATGTCATTCAGCTGATTTGTATTGAGTCATGATTTCTCAGGAGGGAATTGGAATATCAAAATAGTCTCCCAATCTAGCTTATTCCTTGTGTATCCTTGCGTAAACACATTCTCCCACTCTTCTGATTCCTTTTAGGGAAAAAAGAAAAAAAGTTTATTTCTGTTGCTGACCTCACTGATTTTTAATTTTACCACTTAAAGATTAGCAACGTGGCCGGTAATGTAGTCAAAGATGACCCTAAGCAGGGGTGTTATATTTAGAAGTTCATTCTAGCTGAAGAGCAGAGGGTAGAGGATCACTGGCACAGGAGCGGGAGGAGATGGTGGGTGAACTGCTAAGTGACTGGTGTAGTCATTCAGATGACAAGTGACAATGGTCTGGAGCAGGGAAGCAGAAAAGAAGATTGAGAGAAGGGAACACATTCAGGGTTACGTAGGAAGTAAAATTAATAGGACTTGGCAATTGACTTTTATGGGAATGACAGTAATGAATGAAAAGGGGGGAGGAAGCAGCTCTTGATTTCCAGAAGCTGATGTGGCATTCACAGCTAGACCATATTATTTTCCTGTTGGGCATAAAAATCACACAGAATGCCAATGTCTGAAAAGATTATTCTGCAATTATATTAACAGGACACAAAACAAGTTTACCCCATAATTTTTTCAAATGTAATAAAATCTATTATTTTATTTTTTAACTCTATTTTTATTCTTTACATTATTACAGATGCTTTTGCCCACCTCCACCCAACCCTCGCCCCCCATTCCTCAGGCTATTGCCACACAGCTGTCTGAGAACATCACAAATTTGTCTAAGTGCCGACAAAACCAGTTTCGCTCCGCCATCTACAAAGTGTCAAATACCCCCTCTTGTGGCTAACCTCCTTTGCCAATTACACTGTTACCCTTGCTCCGGACTGTCCTTGTAGATAAGATGTGCTGAAATCTCAATCATAAAATGCTCCTTTCTGACAACAGCCAATCTACAGCAGACCTCTGCTTCTTAGTCCCTCTCTCGAAGTGCTCTGCCAAATTCCATGATCCTCTAAGTTCTTTCTCACACTCTCATACTGAGTCTCGTGGCTGCCTGAGCTATGTGTTCTCCTTCAGTGCGATGAGTAATAAACTCAACTTCAGCTGGAGGTGTGCTCCTGGGGATCTTGGGCTGAAGGGCATCTATGTGAAGAACAACCCCAGAGTTCCTTGCTTGGACAATCACGTGGTGGTAGTACCAGTACTGGAAATAAAGAGTGAGTAATAGATGAGAGGAAGGAAATGTCTGGGTCAAACTAGTGGACGTACCCAATAGGCAATTGTATGGATTTTTGGCTCTGGAGCTTCAAAAAGACATCTGTACTGAATCTATCTAATTCGTACCCATACATAAATATACTCAGAACTATATATTTGAGAGTCATTGTTTATATAATATTTGAAACTATGGAATTAACTAAAATCATCAGGGAGGGAATCGAAAGAGGAAAGAGTTGAGGACAGAACCCTGAAGAATACCTGGTATTTGTGAGGTGGGCAGAAAATGAGATACCCAGAAAACACTTTTAGAAGGAGCTGGCATTAAGAAAAGAAGAGACTCTGAAGTAGAAAAAAGACCTGAAGTTAGAGAAGGAGACAGTTTTAAGAGGGAGAATGAGACCGATAGTTTTATACACTGTGAAGAAATCAAGTAAGATAAGGACCTTTCAAGCTGTTTGAGGACTTCTGGCCAAGATGCAGGCATAGGTGGATGCTGTGCCTCCTTGCACAACCAAAATTAAGGACAACAAAGATTTAGAAACAAGAAAACAACCAGAACTAACAGAAAATTGAACTGTAGGGAAGTCCAACAACCATTCATCCAGACCGGTAAGAGGGGTGGAGTTGCGGCAGGAAAAAGGGAAGGTTGGTGGACCAGGGAGCACAGGAGCCCCAGGCATGCAGGTGGTGGCTAGCAGACCCCGGGCATGGGGTGGCAATGGGCAGACCTAGTGAGGCTTCGTGCAAAGCGGCTGGTGGACCCAGTGGTTCCACATCTGCATGCAGATAATCCAGACGAAAATAGGGAGCAAGACAGACCTTGCAACCCAGGGCCCCAGTGCCAGGAAATAAAACCTAAAAACACTGATTGAAAACACTTGTGGGAGTTGAGGTGCCAGGAGAGATTCCCAGCCTCACAAGAGGGTTCATTAGATACCCACAGGGTCCTAGAACATGCACAAGCCCACCCACACGGAAATCAACACCAGAAGGGCCCAATTTGCTTGTGGAAAGTGGTGGAAGGGACTAAAATATGAGAGAGAGCAGAGCAAGCGCCATTGCTCCCTCTCGGACCCCTCCCCCACATACAGCATCACACCCTAGCAACTGGGCTGCCCTGCCCTGGTGAACACCTAAGGCTCTGCCCCTCACTACACAACAGCCGCGACCAGACCTCCCCCCACCCCCCCAAAAAAAAACCCAAAACCAAAAATGGCTCAAATAGGAGAACAGATCAAAGCCCCAGAGCCAATTCATCTAAGCGACCAAGAGATAGCCAACCTATCAGATGCACAGTTCAAAGCACTGGTGATCAGGATGCTCACAGAATTGGTTGATTTTGGTTCCAAATTAGATGAATAAATGAAGGCTACACTAAGTGAAATGAAGGAAAATGCACAGGGAACCAATAGTGATGGGAGGAAAACTGGGACTCATATCAATGGAGTGGACCAGAAGGAAGAAAGAAACCACCAAACAGAAAAGAATGAAGAAACAAGAATTCAAAACAAATGAGGAGAGGCTTAGGAACCTCCAGGATATCTTCAAACATCCCAACATCCAAATTATAGGGGTACCAGAAGGGGAAGAGGAAGAGCAACAAGTGGAAAACTTATTTGAACAAACAATAAAGGAGAACTTCCCCAATCTGGCAAAGGAAATAGACTTCCAGGAAGTCCACGAAGCTCAGAGAGTCCCAAAGAAGTTGGATCCAAGGAGGAACACACCAAGGCACATCATAATTCCATTAGCCAAGATTAAAATGAAGGAGAGAATTCTAGAAGCAGCAAGGGATAAGGGGACAGTCACCTACAAAGGAGTTCCCATCAGACTGTCAGCGGATTTCTCAAAAGAGACCTTACAGGCAAGAAGGAGCTGGAAAGAAGTATTCCAAGTCATGAAAGGCAAGGACCTACATCCACGATTGCTCTATCCAGCAAAGCTGTCATTTAGAATGGAAGGGAAGATAAAGTGCTTCTCAGATAAGGTCAAGTTCAAGGAGTTCATCATCACCAAGCCCTTATTATATGAAATGTTAAAGGGACTTATTTAAGAAAAAGAAGATAAAAAATATGACAGTAAAAAGACAGCAAACTCACAGATATTAATAACCACACCTAAAACAAAAGCAAACTAAGCAAACAGCTAGACCAGGAGCAGAAACACAGAAATGGAGATCCCATGGAGGGTTAGCAACAGGGGAGTGGGAGGAGGAGAGAGGGAGAAAAGGTACAGAGAATAAGTAGCATCGATGGTGGGTAGAAAATAGACAGGGGGAGGGCAAGAATAGTGTGGGAAAAGTAGAAGCTAAAGAACTTATGACACATGGACATGAACTAAAGGGGGGGAATGTGGGTGGGAGGGGGTGTGTACGATGGAGGGGAATGAAGGGGGGAATGGGACAACTGTAATAGCATAATTAATAAAATATATATATTTTAAAAAAAGCTATTTGACACATCCCCCGGCAGTTTTTGAGCACCTGTTTACTTTGTGGCTCATTCAGGATCTTCTTACACTAACCCTCCCCTAGCAGGAATCAGACATTGCTCTAAGGACTCTGTTTTCCTTTCAGTGGCAAATGGTATTTAGAAACTAAGATCTGGTGTACCACTTTTATGAAGTTTGTCAAGGGTTGTGGCTTTGTAGTGGTCACAGAGCGGAATGGAAGAACAGAGAGAAGGGGAAAGTTGGCTTAGGTAAAGATAAACAAAGCAGAGTTCTGATTATCAGAGCTGAAGCTGAAGGTCAGAGCAGGTTGAAGATGATTTGATTTGACCTTGAGACCCAGAGTGACCTGTAGAACTCCAAAGGTTTCCCTAAGGCTCTGGATTCATTTCAGGAATCTGGGCAGAGTTCTGCCTTTCAATAGGCATTAAATGGTCTCAGAGGGGAGAGAAGCCATCTGCCAAGGCTGGGTACCACGCAAAGCCTGAGGCCACCTGTGAAATGTCTGGGATCATCTCTGTGCTGAGCATTTTATCCTGGCATGTGGGCTTTAGCATTGCAATTGTAACTCTGCTGATTAAAATGATAGTTATATTTATGGGCTTTAATAGTCTTTATTATGTTGTTGTTAACATCTTTGGTTTTGTTGACTTAGCGTTTCAACCCTCTTTCTTCTGGAAAGTGCCCATGTTCTTACTACAAACAGATTTTGTGGGGAGCCCCAACTCCTGGCCATAGTTAATGGGACTAGAGAAATGAGTATCCACATCAAGTAGGGTTGATCGAAACACAGTGTTTTGGTCCTGAGTGAGCATGTGACCTAAGTTAGGCCAATAAGAATCCTTCCTCATGGCTTGAAAGAGTGAAGCTAGGCAAAGAAGCTTACTTCCTCTTTAAGACAAGTGAAGAGGTGGGACATTTGATTTGTTTGTGACATAATTCCTAAGAAGAAAGCCAGCAGGAGAGAAGCAGAATTAAGAAGACTCCAGGTGGTGTTTGAACCTCTGACTCCTTATCCATGAGGCCCAGGTGTGCCCTGCCTACTGGGAACTACATGAGCCTTCCAACAGTGATCCTCTTTGCTATGCTGGTTTGACTTGGGTTTCAGTTCAGTCCTTTTCATGGAAAGAGACCTCACTCCTATAGTGACTTCACATACATCTGGTTTTAATTTAGGTTGTCAGAAGCTAACTTCATTTTGAGAAGCATCTCATATATCTCACCCAAAATGATAAGAAATAAAGTGAACAGAAATGGCTGTTGAGTTTTTCCTAATAAAAGCAGCAGTTGTTCAAAATGGCTTTTTTCTATCTGTGTGTAATATCAGCACATTGATCCAGGTACTCTCCCAAGGATCTTTCTAACAGCCTTGGTTCGAACCGTATTTCCATTCCTCACCTCCCCCAGCACACGGCTGCACTGAAGGTGTATTATCTTGTCCGTTTATTAAATGCCTCCTTTCTGAAACAACACGAAATAAATCATTTGTAAGACAAGTATGTATGTTTTCTTATCTTTCTTCCTTTAGTTATAAACAACTTCCTAAGTGCCTGCTCAAGCTTACACCTTCTTGTACTGAGAGTTTTTTAAAGAGGTTTTACTGTCCGTATTTACCCTTTTAGCTCTTCTACCCCTTAGGGCTAAGTAGAAACCCTAATCCTGTGTGTGCCCAGACAATCGCTCAGTTCAAGGACTGGTTATCAGCTTTGTTCTTTAAAAAGAATCTGGGTTTGGCTCAAGGCTTATAATCATTCAATGCAGTGTTGATCACTGCATCTCGTGGTTTTTCTCTGCCCACCCCTCCTGACAGAATCAGCCTCCCGTTTCCTTCTGGGGCTTCACCCTTTCCCCACCATCACTCTGCAAGGTCTCAGTGGCATTCTAATCCCCACATCAAGAGGACCCATGACCCTGCCCCCAGCCAACTGCACACGTGTTCCTGAGGTGGGCACATGACCAAACAGTACAGCCAGAGCACATTTCGAGATGTTTATGAATGCCGCCAGCACACATGTTTTTCCTCTCCACTTAATATGAACTTAAGGGACTGTGCAGCTGGCCTTCCTGCAGCCATTTTATGGTCATGAGGCGATGCTTGTCCATCTGAGAATGGAGCCAGCCCAATGATGGGGAGCTGAGAGAGGGAGAGGGAGGAACCAGGTCCTAGTTACTTGAACCAAAAATTATTTTTTGCTTCAGCCCATTATAATTGATCTTTGTTACTTATAAACAAAAGGTTTTAACTGATGTAATAACGATCATTGAAAATTCAGTTGAGTAGGATGAAAATTTGTATAAATACATATATATCTGATTATTTTAAAAGCAAGATCTGAGAAACAAATGAAAACTCAGAATCTATTGGCCATGTCAGCTTGTCCTATATGCCAAAGTTACTTGTCAAGAAAAGAGACTAAAGCATAAGAAACTAGGCTCTTGTTTATTCTAAAAATCTGACAAATTGCTTGGGATATTCTGAGTCTGAGATATTTAGCCCAGGCCCTTAACAATGCACTGTAATGAGAATAGTTTTTCTGAGTAGTGACCAGGAGATGCCAGAAAGCCAGTTTTCAGAGAGAAATATTCATAGGCTTGTAGAAGTTTTGATCTGCAGGAGTTAAAAATCACTGACTATACTCATTAATGCAGGAAAGTGAGCTCATGCCATCTTCAACAATAAGTTGAAATAACATGTTTTACGTTAATCCTTAATTAAAAATTAAAATACATGAAAACAATGGTTTTCCAATCATTTTTATTAACAGAGATTCTACAATACAAGGGAATTTTACCATGGCTGGGCCTTCATAGTCTTAAGGAACACAGAAACTTAACAAACAACCCCTGCCTCTTTCTCTCCATTCTGTAACTTGTATGGAGGGACACATCTTTTTTTCCCAAAGTAACGTTTGAGGAATGTCATACATTTTTATACAAATAGTTGGAAGGAAGCATGTGGAGTAGGAAATGGAAGAACCTGAGAGTTAACAGAATTTTATTTGGATCCTAGCTTTGTTCATAACCGTATGAGCTACGAGATGTCAGCTCCTTGAGGGCATGGCCCAGATCTATCTTAATTCACTGACATATACTCAATGCCAAGTACACTGGTACACTGTGCCTCTGGCACATACACTATGTGCTCAATAGATTTCTGTTAAATAAGTGAATACATGGATTTTGCATGACTTCCTTAACCTTTTTAAGTTGGTTAGGCTGAATGATACTACAACCACCAAAGTGCCAGGACACAATAACAGTTTATTTCTCACCCCTGTTGCAGTTGAACTCGGGTCAGTGAATGAGGAAAAACCATTTCTGCTCTACAAAGCCCTTCAGGCATCCAGGCTCCTGCAAAATGGTGGCTTCACTATTCCCTGGTACCTTGGGCTCATACACTGGATTCTGTGTGTCTGGAAGGAGAAGAGAGAAATCTGGCAAACAATGGATTGTATATGCAAGTTTAGAGTAGCCTCATTCCATTGGCCAGAACTCTGCCAGCCCACCCCTTCAACTTCAAGAGAGGTAGGAGCTGTGATCTAGCAGCATGCCTCAAAAGAGAAACTCCAACACTGGAGAGAACTAGCTTCTTCTGCTTTACTTTTTGAGTCCAATTTCTTCTGAATAGGATTAATAATTGCTGCATGCTGGTACTTTATGAGAACTTAATGAGTCAATAAACATGGAAGTATTTCGTAAAAAGATAATCAAATGTTAGTTAGGAATATGCCTGGGTAATACAGCCCCTTTACCTCCACATTTAATCTGTGAAATGTGTACACTGAAATGGCCTCCAAAAATCCTTTCTGGCTCTAAAACACTTCAATTCTGTGGTCCTTTTAAATGTTCAGCAAGCAAGTACCTTTCCGACTTTGTATTAGTGTCTAGGTCAAATCCTCTAGGATCCTACAGCTGAGTCTGCAAACCAATCCTCTCGTCCCCAGAACCTTTTTCATTACTGTAATATTGCCCGCGTTCTGAGACATAACCTTACTCTATCTTACCTCATTTTAATTCTGTTCATTTCAGTTGGGTAAAAGATAATTTTTGCCCTCCTCTTGCATCTACCAGTCCAGCCTGCTAGATTTCTTAATTTCGGAAGAGAACTATATATGTGGGGAAGAGAACCTAAGAAGGCATTTGGCAGATTTAAAATACTAAAAACAAACATGACCACTTCAATCCTGCCTTGAAAGATTCTCCGTCATGGAAGTGCCACGGCGCAATCTATCCCCTTTGTGGGTTCCTTGGTTCCTTTACCACAGTTCCCCAGCTTTTTTCTCCAGCTAGATTCCCTTTGCAGTCCATCGACAACTTTTTGGCCCAACTCTTCAGGGAGGCTGGTCAAGGGTAGATCTGCACTCTCCTATAGTACGGGCAGGTGAGGGGCTCACGTGCACTGATGCTCAGGGGTATTCCAGCTTCTGAGTCACTAACAAAAAGTGGTGGAACCTGTATACCCACTTCCATCTGGCCCCTTATCCTCTACACCACAGCCAGGTGGCTCTTTTCACATTGCAAATCTGGTGTCATTCCCATGCTAAACATACTTTACTGTTTGTAGTGTACTTGTAAACAAAACTTTGATATATAGTACACAAATAATACAATGCACATATCTTCAGGACAGTTGGAGGAGTTTTGGTGAGTGGGTATGCCTGTAAAACCACAACCACAAACAAGATAGAGAAGATTTCTGTCACCTCAGAAAGCTCCCTGCTGCCCTTTTGCAGTCACTTTGTACCCTGCCTGGCCCCCACACCTGGACACAGCCACTTTCTTCCCTTTTTTTTTTTTTTTTTTTTTTTAATTTTGAGAATCCATTTATTAAAGCTGGGACAGCAGAACAGGGAACAGCCTAGGACAGAAGGAGCAACAGGAGAGAACCTGGGGGCCACTGCTCTGGCTCTAGAAATGTATGGGAAAGAAGTGGGCCACGGTGGAGCTGCTGAAAGCTCACTGGAGAGTCAGAAAAGGGGGCCTTGGGGACTGGTTTGGGGGTTAGTACAGGACGGGCTGCTGCTGTCCATTGCTCCCCTGGTTGCAAGTCTCATGGGGACCCTTAGAGTTTAGGAGAAGGTTCATGCTTGAGAGGGAAGAAGAGGGGGAAGGGAAAGGCACAGGCATGCCCCTTGGAGGGCAAGCACACACTTTCTGATTTTTATCACCATGGATTAGTTTTGCCTGTTTTCAAATTTCATACAAATGCAGTCACACAGCAGGGATCTTTTGGTGAATGGCTATTTTTACTCAACATAATCTTTCTGAGAGTATTCTGTGTTGATGTGTGTTCATTCCTTTCAATTAAGTATGAATATACCATGACTTATTTATGCGTTTTCTTTTTTAATATATTTTATTGATTATGCTATTACAGTTGTCCCATTTTTCCCCCATCATTCCCCTCCACCGTGCACACCCCCTCCCACCCACATTCCCCCCCTTTAGTTCATGTCCATGTGTCATAAGTTCTTTAGCTTCTACTTTTCCCACACTATTCTTGCCCTCCCCCTGTCTATTTTCTACC